>JAEIFU010002636.1:0-40591 GCA_018904235.1 Lordiphosa stackelbergi
GTTTCATGAACAATTTTTTCAATCTTCAGCGCGGTCTTTGCCGACTGCCAGCTAGCAATTGAGCAAACTGTATGAAAACAAAATAAAGTCCGTATGTAATATTTTAGAATACCAAAACATTTAAATTGAGCCAAAAATTATGATTTATTTTACGTTGTGAGGAGCTTATTTTTCAATGCCAAATTTGGAATTTACTTTCAAGCCAAAAGGCAAATCGTTTCAGTCCGCAAAGTCTTTCGTTTGCTTTTTCAGGAACAGGAATCATTTCCAATTGACAAACTTTTGTGAAAGTGGAATTGAGAACAAGGCTGTATATATATTCTGGATCATCGGTCTGTCCGTTTGGTCTATACTTTATTAGACTGGCCTTATATTAACTTTTTTTTTTATTTCAAAATACCGGGCGGAAAAAGACTATTTTTGGTCCCAATAGATATGAAAAAGCTGGCAGCGATCGGACTTCATGTAGTGGGACGCGCGCTCGCCTAGCAAATCAAAAATTTGAAATGTATGGAAAACAGAGGGGGATGAGTTTCTGAATTTAATCTCTAAAATTTCCAAAAAATTTTTATTTGTGAATTCTTTTTATCCTTTTAGGGAATATCATAGCAAATATTTTAAATATAATGTGTCTTATTTTGAGCGTAAACTTGGCCAGAATTATATGGTAAAAGGGTAAAATTTTTCCAAATTTTGTTTGGTATTTTTTTCGAAGAATTTTTATATATATGAGATTCTGATTTTTGAGCGGCTCGCGAAATTGTTTTAACTCAATCGATATGAATAAAAGTTTGGGCTGCATCGGACTACATTTAGTGCGGTCCATTTAGTCCTGCATATGGGATGATGATGATTCTGACCCGCTTACATGCCTAAAATATCCAACAAAGGCGGTAAATGTTATTATATTCTCAAAGGATTTAAAAGAAAAACCACTAAAACATTTTTTTTAATTTTAGAGATTTCGAATCTCATCCCATATACTGGCAGTAGTATATTTAACTTTTTTAATAAATCCAATTCAGTCTATACTTATGCTAAACTTTTAACTTTGAGTAGAGTTTTCTTTTTACTTGTTGCTGATAATTATCATTGGTCCTTACATAGGCAACCAAATTACAGAAATTAAGCCCTGCAAATTAGTACCAGCTGCTGGGTTTTTGGTAATTCCAAACCAAAATTTTAAACATTTAATTTTTTAGGATTTTATTCTAGAGCGTAGTAGCACAAAGCCACAGCCTTACAGAAAATAAAGAAAATTAAACAATTTGCATAATTAATCAAAATTTAACAGATTTTTAATATCAAAATTCTAAAAGTTCCAAAAACATTTTTCTTGATTTTCTTTTACAAACATTAAATTTCGAATTATCGTCTGCGGCCATGAAAACGCTCCCACCTTTGAGAACACATCCGGATTCAAGTGCACCATTCTCTGGGTAGTCGGAAAGAACCTGTTTATGTCAAACCCATCTGGTAGAATCATGCATTTTATGGCACGGCAGAGATTGTTAGTCCTAGTACAATGTACTCCCATGATGAATACATTTCAGCTGGTAGAAGGAACAGCAACGAGTAGTAAATCATACGCTCCAGTTTGCACCACACCACCTGGGAGGAGATCTGCAGCAAGGTCAGCGTTTTCAGAGTCTCCACCACAAATAGAACGGTGTAAGGCAAATGCATATATCGCTCTGGATAGATTTCTATTCTGGCAGCCAGCATCAGGATGACACCGGTAAAAATCAAAGAGGCCAAGGGGGGAGCCGGCGAGCATTTGTCTTCTTCTTGGGTCAGGCCGAGCAGGACATAAATGCAGCCTGCAGTGCCAACAGTCCAATAGAAAGCCATCTTGAAAGGGTACGAAAAATGTCGGAAATTATTTACTTGAACTGGAAATTTATTTTCGAAACTACTAATATCAATTTCAGACTAAAAATGATGGAAAATTTCTATCAGACATATGACAAGTTTGTGAAACTTCAAATATGTCTGCTGGAAATAATTTTCCATTTTCGGCCATAATTTAACACTCAAAGGAAAGCTTAAAGCGATTCGATTCGGATTTGAAGCAGCTCCGCATGAGAGGGGAAACTACTACGAAATTCTTATTACCACAAATGCTTTCTTGGAACTTGTATCAATTAGTTAGTCTTCACCCAAATCATTTACACTTGTGATGTCCAAAGTAATGTGTTCAACATTTTCCGCCTAAAAAATTATCAAAATATCAAACCAGCTGAAATTGCAACATAAATGTGAGCATTTTTTCTTCTTTTTATTTGATGTGAGGCAAAAGTTCTTGAGAATGTCAATCATATGCACGTCGTGGGCAATAAAAACAAACAGAAATTCAAAAGAAATGTTCAAAAATAAAAGCGAATCATTTTTTGTGTGACTCTCAATCAACAAGTTGGACGCAAAACTAACGAAAAAGCGCAATCCTGAAACGCACACACACTCACACACGCACTCGGATATTGTTATGTGTTTTGCGGTGTGTGGGCCGACGGCAAAAAAAAAAAAAAAAAAAAAAAAAACCAAACTCAACAACATAATAAACAATTTGTACATTAATTTTTAATGCGGTTAACATATGTTCTCACACACACACACACTCGTGCACTCTCGCAGCTGTTTTGTGTTTGTATGCGAGTGTAAAAAGGTGGAGCTTCATAATTTTCTCACTTGACGGACAAAAAAAAAAAGAGAGAGAAAGAACGAGCGGCCGTTAAATGTGGTTTTTTTTTTTTGCTGCTTCGCCGTCGCATTCATTTTGTATGTTAATTAGTTGCTGCTCTTTGTTATACGCCCATGCAGATGTGTTAGTTTGTGTATGTGTGAGCTGCGCCGCTCGCGTGGGTGTACTAATGAGCGAGGTGCGATGAGGCCTGACGCCTCATAGGTGAGCACATTGACGCGCATTGGTGGCCCGTTGCACCTGTTGCGTTTGCCTGATTGGTTGGCTTGGCCACTGACGAGGCGTAGGCGGCCATTGAATGAGCAAGCATTTTTGGGTAAAATGGCTTTATAACCATAAGAAGACACATAATTAGAAATGATTAAGAAAACGCCATTTTTTCATATTGAATTTATTTCTCAACCTCAGCTTCAGCTAGAAAAGAAGTAAACATGACTTTCGCAAGTGTTTCAATGAGTTTCGCTTTGTAAGGGCAGGAAGTAAATACCTGAGTGAAGTAAGTAAGTATGTGTGTGGTGGAAATGAAATGATTTTACAAAAATAAACATTTATTGATTTATAAACAATTTTGTGGTTTTTTTTGCTCACAAAGTTTACGAATTATCAAGTGGACGATAGTCTATTTATAAGTAGCACCGCAAAAACAGACTATGTGCAGGAACGGCCGCAACCGTGATGCGCTGCACTTCAGTTCAGTTGGTGTGGAGCCTCACTTCAAAGATATCTTGATAGACTCTTAGAACAGAGCAGAATTAGACATTTTGCAGTTATCTAATCTAAATCGTATCAAATATTTATTAAATAAAAATTTATGGTAAAAATATTCAATGGTTATGCTACTCTTTCCTTCAAATGATATCTTAATTACACAAGCCAACAAAATGACCATCTTTGTGAGGTGCAGCCCTGATGATTTAAAAATATGATAAGTTTATGTTCACTGATTCCAAAACTGGTTTCGGTTTAGCTCCATCAGCTCTTGTTTCCAAGATATGGCAGAAAACTAAAATGTTGCATTTTCTCGCACTCTAGGATTTATGAGGCCACACTAAGCATAAATATGTGAGTTCATATCACTGTATTTTTAAAAAATCAAAGGCGCTATATTAGTACAGCGAAAAGTGTCTAAATTGGCCTCTAAAGTCATATATCTTTCGACTTATATCATTTTTATCAAAATAAATCATCCCGTACAGGCTAACGCGGTTCTTGGATTAATATATTCCCATCTGAGCATATATGGCCAAACATATGATCTAATTTTGTGATTTTTATGGCATTTAAATCAGCTTATTTGGCAAAGTTATAGCCCGTTAAAGAGGAAAATACATATTTATGTTTATGGGAGGATGACTAGATTCGTAATTTAAATTCTTATAGGAACTGTGAAAAAGGCTACTTGTTTCAACATAGAACTTTTGGAGAAAAAGGCAAATGTTAAATAACATTCAGGAGTACTTCGATTTCAACGCAAACCTTAAATAAACAAGCAAACTTTGCTTTATAAATTGTACAACATTTTTAAAAATTCTTCTTTAAACCAGACGATCATGGCATGCAGAATAAGAAGAGCTTGCTCCCACGAACCGGATCTATTCTGTTATATTTGCGGGGAGTACGTATTTCTAGGAAGTAGATTCAAAATAACGAAAAAATGAGGAGGTTAACTATAGCGCTTACTTTGGATTTCCCATTCGCAATCAAGATAAGCAGTGGGTGCCTCACATTGTATGCAAAACTTGCAGAGAGCATATGAGACAATGGGCTAAAGGAAAAAGAAAACCTTAAAACTTGGCGTGCCAATGGTGGCATGAGCCGACAGACCACTCAAGTAATTGCTATTTTTGCGCCGTGAATTTAAAGGGGCATCAATAGCAAAAACCACCGTTTTTGGAAATATCCAGATGTTAAATCAGCGAGACGTCCTATTCTCCATAGCGATCAAATTCCGATTCCAGACTTTCACGACGTGAAATTGGAAGATGACAATAATGAGACTGACCCTAGCTTTTTAGCCATAACGGATCCCCAAAGCCCTCAGTTGTTTAACCAAATGGAATTGAATGACCTTATTCGGGATCTGAATCTGTCAAAAGAAACGGCCGAGCTACTTGCCTCTAGGCTTCAGGAAAAAAATCTGGACAAGAGAGAAAAACTTTCTTCCATATTATACTCAAAAAGACAATTTGGTGTATTGTCAGAATATAGAAGGAGTTTTACCGTTTCAAACTGCTTGGGAAACATAGTGCAACGGATCAATTGTGTTCGCAGCAGTAGTTTCAAGAATGCCTACAAGGATTACAGGATTCGGGATGCAGAATGAGCATCAAAGTGCACTATATGCGCCATTCTGCGACCTCACTATCCGCCCAAAAATTTGGAGCTTATGAAAGACGGTGAACGTTTTCACTCAGGATATAAAAACATGTAGAGATACTTGTGGGACATGAACATTGATGGCTGACTATTACTGGATTTAAAAAGAGACTGCAGTTCGGCGAGTTTAGCTGTGTAGGCTTCTTTGTGATCCCTTGTGATTGCAGCTTCTCGACGTTTGGTACAGAATATATAAAACGTAGTACTCCCTGAATGTTATTTAACATTTGCCTTTTTTCTCCAAAAGTTCTATGTTGAAACAAGTAGCCTTTTCACAGTTCCTATAAGAATTTAAATTACGAATCTAGTCATCCACCCATAAACATAAATATGTATTTTCCTCTTTTAACGGGCTATAACTTGCCAAATGAGCTGATTTAAATGCCATAAAAATCACAAAATTAGATCATATGTTTGGCCATATGCTCAGATGGGGAATATATTAATCCAAGAACCGCGTTAGCCTGTACGGGATGATTTATTTTGATAAAAATGATATAAGTCGAAAGATATATGACTTTAGAGGCCAATTTAGACACTTTTCGCTGTACTAATATAGCGCCTTTAATTTTTAAAAATAATTTAATATGTGCTTTGTCGCAAATAGTTCGTAAACTTACATATTTATGCTTAGTGTGGCCTCCATAAATCCTAGAGTGCCAAAAATGCAACGTTTTCGTTTTTCCGCCATATCTTGGAAACAAGAGCTGATAGAACAAAACCAATGATACAGTTTTGTTCAGTGCAATCTATATTAACATAATCTGATAAAAATAGACCTGCACCAAAAACAGTGTTGGGCTGTGTTATCATTTAGATGGGATTTCGTTGCCATCTACTTCATCCTCAATGATTTCAAAACCATGTACATGCTTAACCAAATAATGTATTTGTATATATGAGCTCTATGGTCACACATAAAAATATTTAATATCAAAAACCAACTGCTGCTAAAAACAGTTAAGTCTGAATTGATAATAAGTAGACCCAAAATGGGAAACAAATATTGCATGTGCCTTTTTATATGCAAGACACCTGCAGACATTGCTGAAGAGACAGATCCGCATACTAATTCCCCTAGTTCATTGCTTTTGCCAAGTTCACACAGGCCAATACCTATACTTATCATAGTCTTCCATCATAGTATCAAGTCGTTCCAAAAGAAAAACCTTCTCCTCCTTTATGAAATGCATGCTTTATTTTTTAAAATTGGCGCGCAATAAATAAAACTCAATTATGGTTTTACAGCCCTCCGGTGTGACCGTGGCGCAAATGCCCAAATTTAAAATCAATCTACATGAGACAATCGATTGCACAAAAACCACTTCTAGGTGGATTTCGTATTGAGCAAAAAAAACAGGAACACGAGAAAACGGCCCTAAACAATTTTATAAATTATACACTTGAAAAGTGTATTATAATTTTGCCCAGAAGTTTGCAACGCATAGAAGGAATCATCTCCGACCACATAAAGTATATATATTCTTGATCAGCATGACGAGCTGAGTCGATTGCTTTGTCCGTCCGTCTGTCCGTCCGTCCGTCTGTCCGTCTGTCTGTTTCTACGCGAACTAGTCCCTCAGTTTTGGAGCTATCGAGCTGAAACTTTGCACAGAGTCTTCTTTTTACTGCACACTGCTAATATGTCGGAACCGACCGGATCGGATGACTACTTCTTGTAGCTGCCATACAAATGTTCGTTCGAAAAATAGGTTTTAGTGAGAAAAACTGGTTAGTTCTCAATATTACTGCTCTCAAACACGGTCATGGGTAAAATGTAATGTTTTTAAGCTGATCTGCGAAGTTTGGTCGAAGTCGCTAACCGTTGAGACAAGCTATTTCAAGTGTATCAAAACTTCGGTACAGACGAAGTTAGCTTTGCCTTCTCGTTTTTGTTATAATATTTTTTGTTATGCCTTTTACACGAAAATTTATAAGAGAAAAAATTTATAAGAGGTATTAGTATGGCCTTACATTTTGATATTTTATATATATTTTATTTTTTAGATAATCATGTGATTTTAAATTTTTTTTTTTTAAAATTCTTATTTGGTCACCATTTTTTTGTATGGGTTGATCGCATTTTCTTACACTCAGAAATAAAAAACCAAGAACTTTGTATTTGAATCAAGTACAAATGATGTCAATTCGTACGGTAAGTACGAAAATACTTGAGTCAAGTATAAAATTCTTATTTCAAGTACGATTTTTTCACTAAAGTAGAAGCCAATCCGAAGAGAAAACAACAATGCGGTTCATAGATTTTTAACCCCTAAGAAAGCGTAAAGTTTGGTTCGCTTACTGGTTTCTTAAATCCTTGACTCCAGGGATAATAAAGCCAAATCTTCGGTTGTACACATGCCCCCTAAACTGTTGTTTAAAAAAATAAGGGGCTTTATTCCTCGATTCATAAGTTTTTTGAAAAAAATTAATTTTGCTAATTTTTTAGCGGAACTTTTTTTCTGAAACGTTTTCTTGTAAGAAACTTCTGTTCGGTTGAAACACCGTTTAAC
This sequence comes from Lordiphosa stackelbergi, assembly GCA_018904235.1. NCBI lineage: Eukaryota > Metazoa > Arthropoda > Insecta > Diptera > Drosophilidae > Lordiphosa > Lordiphosa stackelbergi. The sequence continues at coordinate 7,591 of JAEIFU010002636.1, forward strand.
TAAACTTATAGTTATGTTCGTAATATCTATACTTTTTTTTTACGGATCGAAACACTCAGAAAAAAATACTTAGAAATTTGTACCTCAATGAAGAACAAACGGTCTTAATCGGGGGTGTCACAGAAATCTGTAGAAATATTGACCTTTTTGATTTTGAAAAATCCGTCGGTGTCCCAGAACTTCAAGAGATTTCATTTTTATAACCTGTTCTCATTAAAAATGGGAAAAAGGGGATCATAAAGTTGTGCAAATGTGTAACAGCCAGAAGAAAGCACCTCCGACCCCATAAAGTATATATATTCTTGATCAGCATCAACAGCCGAGTCGATTTAGCCATGTCCGTCTATCCGTCTGTCTGTCTGTATGAACGCGTCGATCTCAGAGACTGAAACAGATAGAGCCACAATTTTTGGCATGTATGTAGGTGTATACTCTACCCACATCGAGATGGATTCAGATTTAGAAAATTTCACCTCCTCCATCTTTTAGCAGCGAAAAACTGTCTCTCTCTCTGTATGAACGCGTTGATCTCAGAGACTATAAGAGATAGAGCCATAAATTTTTGCATGTATGTAGGTGTATACTGTACCCAGATCAAGTTTGCTCCAGACTTGGCAAATTTCTCCTCCTTCTTCTTCTAACCGCGAAAAACTGTCAGAGCTACAATTTTTAAGCTTGAACCTAGTGACTTAATATATATTCAGTGAGGCCCAATATCTGTCTATTCTGTATACCACTATAAGATCCGAGCAAAAACACCCAATAAACCTCCCCATTTATTCAAACAAATTTCAAAATAAAAGGAGTTCAAAGCTATAGGAACCACATTACTTGGAACAGTGTATTTTTCTGTCGAGGGGCACTCGACCGCAACACTCTTACTTGTCTTATTTGAAAATCTAGTTAGAACAGAAACTACTCCAATTTAAGTTTCATCGCTAAAAACAGGGCTGCATCTCTCGCAAAAAATGTCCCTAATTTTAGTTATGGGTTAATTTCATGTTCAACTGAAATTTTTTGATTGTGATAAATGTTTTATGATACATTTTTAAATTATAGTTCAAATTAAATTCCTAGTCTTCATAAATAAAATTAAAAATTTTAATATTTATTGGCGACAAACATGAGGTATAACTTGCCAGCCCTTAATGCGCTAGTTGCCAACCAGATGCCGCCACAGTCGCTAAGCGGCGCCACTGATGTGGTTGGTATAGATCAGTGGTGCCCAAACCCACACTATCAAGCTTTGCACTTGTGTGTGTAGCAGCGAAACGAGCAGTAAACGTCATGATGTCAAACACCAGCAAAAAGCTTACAATCACATGCCTCGTGCTATTTTTAGAACACACGTATTCTCTCCCTCTATGTGCGTGTCGGCTGCGACGCTGGCAGAACTATGAGTTCCTATCCCAGGGGATAGGCCTGTGTCGTTGTGGGCACCACTGGCTTAGATTAACATGAAAGACTTTTGTTGTTTTCCCTAATAATTATTGAAACGCAAATTTCAATGTTTAAACTATTTAAATAATTTATTTATTTTATGCAACCTATCCAGAAAAATAATTTTGTTTACAGTTCCAATATTAGTTTTGCTTGTCGAAATTGTTTGGATGGTGAATTTTGCTAAATCTCCTAACAAAACACGAGAGATTTGAAACCAACCGAAAGAGATTTCTGTGACACCGAAAATTAGTTTTGAATTGGAATTTGGTTGAAAGAGATTTTTATGACACCTCCGAATACGGTCTTATTTCAAGTACGATTTTTTCAATCTCAAAATACTTGATTTAATAGTGTTCGGGATATATTATGTATGTTTCGAGCTATTTCAAAATCTTTTTTGATCATACTTTTAGGTTGTAATGGTCTAAGTACAACCCGATATCTATACTATAAATTTGTAGAAAAAAATGTGTGTGTAAGGGGCTATCTCCGCAACGCGTGCACCAAGTTGCATGCGGGTTTGTGGCAGCTCCGGCATGGCGTAAGAGTCGTTGGGGCCAGTACATGTAGGCAAAGGTCACTGATAATTTGGTAGAGATACCAATGAAACAGCTGTATGACCAACTAGCTTCCTTTCTGGTGTGTTGTGTTCCTGCCTTTTAAAGTTATGTGCAAACATAACGAGTAACTGCGTAATTTACTGATGATGGTTTACTTTTCCTCAAAAATTAAAAATTAGTCAAAAAAAAACACTAATTTGGTCCAATAATGTGTTTTTGAACGCTTATTTCATTTTATTTTGCGTCAGTCTGTAGAACGGAACACTTAATGATAGACAAATTAAACATTAAATTCATTTAGTAAGCAGCGAAGAGCGCGGGTCTACTTGTTTTCTATAAATAAGTGCAAAATATTCTTCATTGAAGCTTTTTTTAATAAATTCTAAAAGTGCTTCTCCCCAATACACCAACATTCTTGAAACAAACTCAAAATTTCGTAAAGCTATTCCCAGTTTGTTTCTAAAAAATTTGGCCTCTGTATTATATTGGAAAATCCATAGAAAATGAACTAACCAAAGCGCAAGAAGGTATTTTGTGGGTCAAAAATGTACTCTCACTCCATAACCAAAGTGTTAGAGCCGGAAGGCAACTTAAAGAACACTTTCGATTTTACTTTTTGGAGCTTGCATTGTAAGTCTATTTTGTTAAAGTTTCGGTGTACGGTAATACTAAAAGTTTTTGATTCAAGAACGTTTAACAATTTCATGACATTGACAGTAGTTTGTAGATTCTAAAATGGTTCGTACTTAAATTAAGTCTGTCCAAGAATAAAACATACTTGAAATTTTAAGTTCAAAACTATATAATTTCTAACCCGATCGACCTAGAACTTTAACAGTTGTTTGTTTTTTGAGTGCAGAGTTATAAAAACGTTGCATTCTTTTTCAGCGATTCCTAATTTGTCATAATTTTCTGTTAACATACAGTTAAAATGTTAACATTAATGTTAATGATATGTTACTTAACATAAGCGAAGCCTGTTAAACATTTATTCCATTTATCAACATTTTCGAAACATTGTATAAAGTTTGGCTAATTTCTACAAATTCTTTTGGAATGTTCACACAATGGTGTTATTTTTTATAGATGCCAAATTGGAACACATTCGGCAGTTAGCTTTCTCTGATTAAATTGAGATGCCTACATCCTTAGCTTTTTCACACAATTTACTTTTCTACCATTTTGTTCCACACCAGATCGTTGTTGTGGTTCAGCTTCAAAATGGTTGCTGTCTCATTTATATTTTAAATTGTATAATTAGTTTTTCTCTCCAAATCAAAAACGTAGACAAACCCCTAAGCCTAGAAGTGCTGGGAAGCCAACTAATTTCACAAGATTCAGCTTGAATAGCTTCACACCACACACAAAAATGTAAAATCTTCCCACACTCAGCCCAGCCAGGCACTTGACTAGGCCCACCCTTTCCCTCCCGCTCCGCGAGATGCATGTCCAAACCGCTCTACATGCATTTAGAAACAAAAATTTGACATTCTCCTGCACTTAACTGTCACATAAAGTGTTAAATGAAATGAGCAGCAGCAGCCACAAAAACGAGCCGCGACGGCGACTGCACAACACTTGAGATTGAGAGAAGCAGCGACCCCAATGTGCATCACTCCACACCACCACCACCACCACCAACACCGCCAGCAATAGCCATACCACACTCCAGACCATTTAGAATGGACAAGTATTTATGCTGTCATTACTTTTGGTTCGGTTCGGTTTCGGGTTTTTAGAGGAAAAACGCCGCGCAAAGTTTACTGCTAATTAAAAATTGTGGAAAACAAGAAACATGCATGCAACCCAATACCCAAAGATCCCTTCGTGTTGGCGTACAGGACCCGCTGCCAGCTTGAGATGTGTGAAAAATAAAACTGAGCGCCCTTATAAGTACGAATACGAGTACACTCACACGGTCTCTACCTCCCTTTCGAAAGGATTGTTTTCCCACCAAAAACTTCACAAATGAGAGAGGGGAGCCTGGCTCACTTTTAGGTTATCCGTAATTATAAAGTGAAATAAATTGATTTCTTAACGGCAAAAAGTTAATGACAGCCCGTTGTCGGTTTTCCTTCCGTCGATGACGTCAATACGATATCAAAATAAATGGAAGTGCACAAAGTAAATGCACGCTACGTACTTGGTTATCGGAGTTTTATGTGGGTACCAGCAGCGACCAGGGCCTTTGGCCTGATAGGGAATCGCAATTGAATTGCCCAAACATGATCGACAAATCCAATTTAAATGAAGAATGCGAGTGAATTTTGTTTCGTTTTGTTAAGTACTTGGAGTTAGAAGTGGGTGTGGATTGAGCCTGGGAAGAAAAATTTAAGCAAAATGCGGGATTTGGTTGGAAAAGGTAAGATGGATATTTTAAATTGATTAATTCTGTTTGAGTATTGATTGGGTTTAAATCAAAATTGAAAAAGCTATTTAAAGTTAGTTTATCATTATTTTATAAGAACGAAGACAGTAATTAGCTGGAAAGTTAAGATGGGAAGCAGACGCTCTTAACTCTCAAAGTTTGAGCTGTCTTCCAGCAGTTTATGTCATCAAAGGCTGAATACCGGTGGGCAACCAAACAATTTAGAACACCGTTTTTAAAAAAGAGCTAGGCCAAAAAGTGAAATCAAAACAAAAAATGTTTGCTGGTTGTTGGTGAGCACTAAAGCCGCCTTTCGCTTAATCACACGATACGTTTGACGGTATGACGCTGATTTTTATCCACGCTGAGTTTTATTCGCTAATTAAATGTGTGTTAAATAGGTTTAGAAACTTTAATACATCGACTAAAAATATTAAAAAAAAGCGCAATTAATTATTTTCTTCATAAGAATCGCACGTCTACGAAAGAAAATAAGTTGTCCATCATCAAAATCAATGAACTAGAAGTGGGTCTTTTTGGCTGTAAACAATAGAGCCCTGCTCGAGTAGAGTAGAGTTCAGTATATGCTTGATTCTGATCGCAGAAAAGAGAGCGCGAAAATGTAACTGTGTCTCTTTCTAACACACAGTGAAGCAATTCACAACGAATGCTTGGCGATCATGTTCGAGCCCAAGGGGATATGGCTGGGAAACTCTCTTGTAAAGTATCTAACAATATGTTGAGACATGATCCAAAAGATGAAGAAAGAAGAAAATGTGGTCACTTGCACAATATTGAAAAATTTGCGAAAGGCATTTTAAGAACAGTGACTTATATTATTCTTTTGAAAAGTGCCAAGCGAGTACCAACAAAATTTATTCATGCATGTATACTAAATTTTTGTAAATCTGAGGGAGCTTTGATTTTTGTTTTATTCTCTCTCGATTTCAGCAAAAGCTGTCAGTACCCAGCGGCGCAGAGCTCAACGTGTTCTGTCAAAAATATGCAGTACGCCTGTCGAAAAAGTAATGCAGTTGTTGTTGATAGCTATTTTTAAAAAATAATAACGTCCCACTTTTGAATGCGCTAGTTAGCAGCCCTGAACCAAAATCAGCTTGCAAGCCCTAAGTAAGTTATCGATAAGCGATTGAGAGAAGGAGTAAGGTCACGACCAAGACAGGCGAGAGCAAATGGTTGTGAGCCAAAAATTAATTAATAAATGTTAAAACTGCGTTAAACATTATCATCGACATCATTGTAAAGCATCGCACATTTATTATAAACGAAACTACACAAATGTTCATCGGCTCAGTGGTATTATTTATTGCGCTTCAAAGAATGGCGGCGCTACACACAAAAAAATCTGGTTGGTAAAATTAACTACGCTGACAGTAACTTTTTTCCAAATTTTTATTTTGAGGTTAAGTTTGTGCAAAAATAACAAGGGAGAAGGAATCATTTCCGACCCTATAAAGTATATATATTCTTGATCAGCATTAACAGCCGAGTTGATATAGCCATGTCCGTCTGTCCGTCTGTCTGTCTGTCCGTCTGTCCGTCCGTATGAACAAACAGATCTCAGAGATGGTAAGAGATAGAGGTTTGACATGTATGGGACAAATGCTTCTTATACTTGCAGGCAGATCAAGTTTATTTTTAATTTTTTGCCACGCCCCCTCCCGCCCCCGCAATTTTGAAAAAACGTCATATCTCCCACAGTTTTGTAGATAGATGATTCGTACCTTCTAGAGATAGTTAGTCATTACCAAAATATATCGATTTGCCAAAAAAATGATAAAGATCGGATGAGCGGTTCTCAAGTTATGAGCAATTAAGTGAATCACCACCCGCCACCCCCCTCCCACCCTTTCACAACCAACGCCGCACAATGTTAGAGAGAGAGAGAGAGAGAGAGAAAGAGAGAGAGGGAGATAGAGAGGGGGAGAGAAAGAGAGAGAAACTTAGAGATGAGCGCAGCAGCAACAGTGCATTCAGCTCCTTCTCTAGGTACAGAGTATGTCATAGTCGGGCTTGACCGACTTTCTCACTTGTTTATGCATGTATTTTTGTTGCTTTTTTGAAACTGTGCTAACAGTAAAATCTACTGAAGAAATTTGTAAGCTTCACGTATTTATTTTAGCACGAGTTTTGTTCTTGCATTAAACAACTGTACTCTTAGTAAAATTAACTACAAATATTTTGTTCAACTTTTTCTTTGTTTTAATAAGTTACTGCTACTACAGTAACTTTACCATAGAATTAGTAACTCTGACGTGATTTTTTTCATCTCATATTTTGCTTTTGCAGAAATAAACTGCACCCACAAGTTAATCTAACCGCACATATGGTATAACTTTTTGAATGTATTTGATGCACCGAATAACTGTTCCGACGGCAAATCTAACCGTAAAAATTGTTGACTTAGCAAATTTAAGTTGGTCTTTTATAGAGCACTTCCACGGAATTTGAACTTGAGAATTCCTAGTGGTCTCATTTATGCGATATTCAAGAAATTTTTCGTGCATATGTTTAGGCAGATTTAATACAAGTAATATGTTAGAGGCGTTGCTTTTAAACCGCGCATAGCGTAACTGGTAAAGACGTGCTTCCAATCGTATTGAGACCAATGGCCCCGAGTTCGAATTTCCCCAGAGTAAGTAAAAATTTTTCAAATTTAATATCAGTCAAGTAGATTGCTAACATGTGACAGCTAAAACAGTATCTCACCCCACTATTCTACAGTTGTGTAACAGCTGTCAAATTACCAATTGTATGGTAAAATTACTGTGAACTCAGTAAGAACAGTACTTACTGTAAACATCGGTAAATATTACTTATTATGTGGGTTGGCTCATTTTTAAACGAGATTTTCGGTTAGATTTACTATAGCTATAGTTCCTCTTACGTAAAGGTTTACGTGAAAGTTACTCTGCAATTTGGATAATTTTACCAACTTTGTGGGTTGGCGCATTTCCAACCCACAATATCGGTTAAATATACCCACAGATTTCTTTGTGTGTACAACAGCAGTACACTCGCTGCTTTTCGCTAGAAAAATTGTAATCGAAAAGAAACAGACTGCGAACATGCTGCATTATAATCTAAAAATAATGTACGCATTCGTAATGGGAATCCGATGACAGTTCGGCTCTGGCATACATCCTTTATTACTAGTAATGCAGGCTGTGGGCACCTCGTTTGCAAAGCGGCCATGCTTATAGCAAAGTAATGCAGATTGTATGGGAGTATTTCCTTCATACTGATGGCAAACTAACGCAGGAGTAACCCATTTTGTAATGACTTGTACGCCGCTTTGTACTTGATAAACGCTGATTGCCATTCCTGTTATAGTTGTATCATGTTTTAATGTCAGAACTTCCGGAGCAGTAAACATTTCGTAGATCAAATCATTTTTGTTCTGAGCCCAAGGGCTATTTTATTTGTAACGAATCAAATAGATCATTACAGAAAAGCAGGTGCTGAACTATTTGAAATGGAAACATTTCCTGGCTCTAGTAAACAAACAGCGCTCGTAAAATAACCTAAAATCTTGTAATAACCCCACAATTATGCATTATTCGAACATTAATCAAGTTACGTCCCAGTCCAGTATTCTCAAAAAATTTAAACGTCAGTGGGCTAAATAAATCTTGACGTGTGCCAGTTACCAATACCAATACCACAACCAACATCAACAGCATCATCATCATTATCTGTTGTCATAACTGTCAATTGTTGACTTTTGTATTGAACCCATTTTTGACAGGAGCCAAGGACAAACGGTAAACTGCATTTGAATGCGCACGCACATTTATCCTTTCACAGCCAGTAACCTTTTTTTCCCATTCATAAAAACAGCTGGAAAAGATCCTTGACAGAGAGAGACACACACACACACACAGCTAGAGAGAGTTGGGCACGTGTGTGTGTTATGTCGATTTGTTATTCTAAGCAGCCTAAGCCACTCAGTAACGGTTTACCTGACAGCAGAGAGCTGTCAAACTGCCCCCATGATTTGCGCCTGCAACTTTACCGTTTTCAAATCAAAATTTTCCCCCATTCCCTGGTAATTTAATATTTTATTGCTTTTGTTTGTTTTACGCAAAAATGTTTACTTTGCATTCGAAGGAAATTAACGAAATTGAAACAGATACTAAAACTGAAGAGCACACGTCACAAACAAAACCGCTCGTCAGCTGTGCAAATACTCAATGCTAAGTTCTCTTCAGATGGATGTAACATTAGCTGCTAAAAGGTTGCCCAAAAAGGGCTAAGTAGAAAGCCAATTGCAGGCACGCCTCCAACTTTGATGACGAAAAAATGATGGAAAAGCAGTTCGAAAAAAATTGTATGCTGTTATTGAAACAATATTTAAAGTATAAAAATAATAATAAATCCCATTTCGCCGGCGGCGCGCATAACGAAAACAAAGGATCTGCCCGAACGAGCGACGGGCGACCAAGTTTACCTTGATGCGGCCGCATCAGAGGACAAAGTGAACAAACAAATAAGCAAATGAACGCGCGCCGAAAAAGCACAATAAAAATAAAAAACGAGATTGCGGCACGCGTCACCCGACCTACCCGAAAGGACGACAGCATCAAGCAATCGAGCTGCAAAATCAAAGCAAACGCAGGGTGTGCACCGTGGCTCAAAGGGTATGGAAAATTATTTTTTCGACGGACCATGTTTTTTTTAAAAATAAAAAAATAAAACGATCTATTTATTTAAAAACTTACGCACCCGCGCCAACACGATGGCTCCTAACCATCCCCCGATCAGCGTCACGACCCCGAACCCGAATCTTCGACGTTTGATTTCAGCGCGTCTTGTTGAACACGCGACGATAGGATCCATCATCTCGGAACGCCTTGATGGACCTTTGAGACGCAACCCACACGCACCCCTTCGTCATGAGACCTGAACCTGAGATCAGGCGTAAATCAATCACAAATGATTTTTAATTTTCTAAACCACTATTCTTTGAAAACCGCCGTATTGTTCGATGGACAACGGGAAAATAACAACAGAAGAAAACAAGTTCCAGTCACCTTTTTGGTGGTGGATGGTTTTTGCCAGTCAGACAAAAGTCAGTCACATGTGCACTGAGCCACCTTTTGGCAATTGCTCACCGAGACTTTTTTCACCTCAATTGCAGTGGGCAGGAACTGGAATCGAGATCGCATTGTTGACATCATCAGTGGGGGTAGTTTACCATCAGGGAGCAGCCCTCATTTTGCCCTGCAGCCACTGCCGGCTGCTGTTGCTACCTTACCTTAGTTTGTTGTAAGTAATCACCATCATCATCCTCATCATCCTCATCGGCAGCGGCGGCGTCAAGGACAACTGGCGACAACATGTGCGTCATTGCAGCCGCCACGTTTACTCATTAGGTTTTTCTGCTTATTTTTTTGCCTATTGGGTGATTTCGCTTGAAATTATTGCGAAATTGCGCAGGAGGAATTGGGCCTGGCGTGGGAAGGCGATACACACACTTTGGGGTAGCTTTTACAGTTACACCTTCCCAGTTGATGACCATATAATGTAATGGCAAAGCGTGTGCTGCTGTGTGTGGATGATAGCGCTAGTTGAGCAGCCACAGCAAGCACCTTTATCGTCTGATGGGCCAGCGTGCGTGCTGAGATTTAATGATTAAAACTGACGGCGAAGCAATGCCACAGTCCAGTTTGCCATTCACTTAAGGGCTGCAAATACAAAAAAAATGTATACAAAAATAAAGGAAAAAAAAACAGTACATTTTTCGAGTAGAGAATTTTCAAATACCCTTAAAGGTTTAGCTTACTTAAGGTACACAAATTATAAAATCTTCATTTGATTTTTGGTTGGTTTTTTGCTTATTAAAGCCCGGTTGAGGCATCAAATAACAAGTTACTAGAATCCTAAACGTACTGAATTTCTCACCTAATTATTATAAACTCAACAAGTCAAAGCTCTTGTATCAGATGTTTCGGATCAAAACTTTATTCTTGGACCATATTTTCATTCTAACCGTACTTCTGACATCGAACATTTTTAGTGCAAGTATGATTTATACCTTTGCGAAGGCTATTTTTCTATTTTTGTCCATACTTATCTGCCTATCGCACAGAATATTCAAGTTATCCATGCACCCTCCCGACCCCTCGATAACAGATGCTGAATAACTTCTACAATCTTTAAGAAATCGATCTCATATCTTAAACTCAAACTAATATAATAATAACTGTAACTTTACTAGAAATTGGCTACACAGCCCGAACAAGGTCGGAAGACCATATCTTCTCTCAATCTCCTTGATGCGTTTGGTGCTTATAATTTTTTTCGCCCACGAGAAAGGGACCTACACTTTAACGCCGAATTCGAAGTTTGGCCAAGTTTCGGAAGACTATTTTTCATGGCTAGTTTTTTCCAACAGCTGGGCCCAATAGATGGTAATGCTTCGTTCGTTTTTTTTTTTTTTAATTTTGGCCCTCTTTCTGATTTACTCTTTCTCTCGATTATTTGTCTTCTTGTCGGCTCAACCAAGCATAAATAGCAATCTAGATGTGAATCTGCAAAAGTGTGCATCGGCTGAGTGTGCTAGCGCATTTTTCCATGCGTTAAGTGCAGAAGTTACATTCAAAGAGGTATGTTTCCGGTCCCCATCCCACCCAAATGTGAGGAATCTCTCACACCTAGTCAAAATTCAATCAAATTTTTTTTCCGTTGGGTTTAAAATGTTTTTGAAAACGGAACAATATAAACTCAAATTAAGTTCATAAAAACACAATTTTAGTTTTTGCGTTCTCAATAAACTGTTTTCGAAATGCGAACATTGTATTTCATTTGAGAAAACCAGTTCATACACTGTTTTTGGTAACATTTGTGCTTATCTTGAGTCCAATGTTCACTGTTTTTCGCTCTGTGTACGTTTCAAATTTGGATGCTTAAGCTCTTCTAGTCTCATACAGACAGATGGACGGACAGGCAAACGGAAATAGATATATCGACGCGGCTGTTGATGCTGATCAGAAATGATTCCTTCTGCATACATTTGCTCCCTTTTTACTTTATGAGTATCAGGTATAAAAAGCATTTAGGGTGTTTACCAGCCCGCGTATAAGCGTTAAGCAAAAAGCGTAAACTCCAAAAACTTACGCCACAACAACAAATCACATAAGAAAAACTTTTTGCTGCCCTGGGGTATGTTTAAAGAATCAGCGTAAAAGTGTAAACAGATGAAGTGTTGTAAAATTATTCAAAATATCGAAAAAAAAATACTTAAAATCAAGCCATTTCGAGATTTTTTTCTTAAAAATATGCGGTCACACCTAATCACATCTCATTAAAAATTTTTTGTCAGTTTAACTGCATCTGGCCAGTAAATATATTGAGACATCTTCCTCAAAATAGCTCCTTACGCTCTGTCTGTAACAACACTTAGGAGCCGTCTTCACCTATTGTAAACATAGTTATAGTTTTCCTTATTGATGCAGCTTCTCAAAACTACCCCTAACAGAAAAGTGCTACCTTTAACTCAAGTTCCATTTGGGGTCGAAATGCAGTCGATATAAGGCATGGGGCCGCACGGACCCATTGGTCATTGAAAAATGGTAGCACATTGGCTCGCCAGTTGACTTATTTGGGCACACAGAACTGGGATCCTCACCGCCAGCATGCAATTGTAGTAAGATCCTCCATAAGGTCGTGTACGACTTCACCGACAGCATCATGGCCCATATCTTAAGTTTTTTTGTATTCATTTTTCTTCATGCTTCTATTTAGCTGGTTCGTACACACAAAAAAAATTGTAAATATAACATTTTTCGTTTTTGACTAAAAATTGCTGATTTAATGATTTTCCTTGTTAATTTTGCCAATTTCAACGTATAATCAAGACAAAAGACATTTAGAATTAACTATGTGTCCCTTTGATTTCAAAATGCTAACACTTTCGATTTTTTCTTTCCAAATTTCGTATGCGCTTTTTTAAGGTACGAGGTGAAATTAAATCAGCGGTGGGCAGCCTCATAGCCCTTCTTACCCGCGCAAACCGGCCCGTTAATTTTCTAATTCCACGACGCAATTGATATTACAACAATCACACGCTGCATCGCGTTGATCGAAAGCAACCCTTTCCGTTATTTCTGCTGCCCACCGCTGAATTAGATCTTGAGAATTGCAAGCAGGCAATTATGCAAACATTTTCTACACATATGTATTTGAATCCGATATTGACTATAAGTAAGCTTTCAGTTACCTCGACTCAGACGCGCAGTGTGGGCCAGTCGTCTAGAACGTCAGTCACATCGAATTTCAGTGCAAGGGAACCGAGTTCTCGAATCCTCACAGAGTAAGTAAAAGTTTTTTTCAATTAACAAATATACACAAGCAGCGCAGCAGCAGTGCGCAGTAATTTGATTTTTTCCTTATATATGTACAACATCAAAAGTGCACATTTTTTTATTAAAAGAAAAGCTTTTGGGCGAAAATTAAAGACGTAAATTGGTGAATTTACCAATGAAAAATTGTACATTTACCAACGTTTTTTTTTGTGTGTATGATTTGGTTGCACACTTGTGCGAGTGCTGGATAGCCATATGCGCTACGATGCAGACGTCCCGTATTTGCTCTTCTCAGGGGTATGAGTTTGAGTCAAAGACTAGGTAAATTAAATTGATATCGGAATTTTCAGGTTTATTTTTTAAGATTTTTTTAATATTTAGATGCCCTGGACGTGAAAGATAGAAGTAAATAAAAATACTTCAGAAAATGTACTTCGACCATGAAACTGCAGTATTGTTGCTGCAACTCCTCTAAGTCTGGAGGCAATCAAGGTTGCCCTTTAAACCCAGTCCTCTTCTCTTTATATCTGAACAACTTTAAACAGTTTTCGAATGCTCCTGCAATTTCAAGTCGATGTGGACTTACAGAATTTACTCTGCTAATTTTTAGCTTAAGCAAAGAATATTTAGTAAATTAGGAACATGCGAAAACGTCCCTTGCAATCTCCCATGAGGAATCTAAAACTCAATCTGCCTGCAGATGATATTGTGGTCTATGCAAAATTAGTTTAAATTAACTCCGATAAGATCGAGATCATGACATTCAAAAAGCATTGGATATTTCAAATGTCCGCTCAACAAACTAAAAGTATCCATTAGCAAAAGAACCCAGCTGAAATGTAAACGGGTAAAATACTTATAATCATGAATTAAAATGTATCCATTCTGTCAGTTAACGGTCAGTTTTTACCAAGAGACAAATCGAATCCTATTTCAAAATAACCTAGAAAATGGAATAAAGACTCAAAGTACTTTTGCCACCGAGGAAGCTCACCAGTCTTAATTTCGTCCCGAAGAGAACTCAACTCGATACAGGCTGCCCTCTAAGTAACTGGCAGGAAAAGAAAGAGGTAAAAAATCGATCTAAATTTTATGAGAAAAAGTTAAGTCCATTTTTGCTACTCTGATTTGAAAAGTATAGAAAACTCATAAAATTAAAATTTGGTGAACCATTTGTTCAAATCAATTTATATTGAGAAGCTCCCGCATTCAATTCCCTTGATACTTGCTATATGCTTTACAAAGGGTATAAAATACCATAAAAATAATTTTCATATCAAGCCTTCAGCCAGCCTGATGTACGAAATGGATATGCGAAAGGTAAATAAATAGCCTGACGTCCTGCTGGACGTTCTCTATCTGTGCGTCTGTTTGCATTGTTGATGTGTGTGTGTGTCTGTGTGCAGCACGAGCCACAAGTCAGAAGGTAAGCCTGTGCAGCTGATGCCAACGGATGCCAACCAAAGTGCCGGAAGTTGCCGCAAAGTATGCAATGACTTTTTGTTCAAGAGGAATGCCAATTGGCAGCAACAACCCACACAATAAGTCGGCTGTGTTGACTAGTTTCCCAAATATGCGCCCCGCATTCAGACAGCTTGTGCCTGCTTCGGCTGCTTCGGCCTGCCCGTATGTCAGCATTTTGCAACGCGCTAATCTGTCACGCTCGGTGTCCCTGCTTCTGCCTCGAATTCTGAGACTTTACCTGCGCACAACCAAACCAAAACGCACACCTACCCCCCGCTCCAGCGCGTGCAACCCTCTTCATTTACGGTTTAGCATAATGAAAAGTTGCTGATGATGCCGCATCTGGGCCATGGGCATAAAATGCAATTTAGGGTTGCAAACCGAACGATACGATAGCGACACGGGGGTTTTAAGCGCGACACCTTTTGCCAAGAGCAGGGTTGTGCCGGGGGGGACGAGGAGAGGGGCACAAGCCAGGCCACATGCCCGACGCATGCAACGGACCAGCATTAATCCTTCTGTTACTCTCGGTTTTCGCAATTGTTCAATTGTTCATGCCTTCAGTCCTTTAGGGGTTGGCGTACTCGATTCAAGGTATTCAGAGGCATTAATGCACATTTGTTGCCAGATTTCAATTTTGATTGATTTTGATGGCCATCGACCGGATGCGAATGAATGTGCCTCTGTATGTTATGCTTATGAATTATGAGTTTGACATGGATTTTGGTGTGTGGCCAAGCCTCCTAAGCCGGCGATAGAAGTCAAGTGGCAATGTATATGGAAGAACAAATTGAAACTAGGTAGCATACAATACATATAATTAGTTCGATATTACTTTAGTATTTAAAAGTAAGAAATATTTCAATTGGGATTGAAAATTTCAAAATTGAATGGCATGCAAATTAAGACCTACCCTAGGCCTCCCTAAACCTGCTTATAGTAGAGCTAGGCAAAAAGCACAACAAATAGATTGAGTTCTAGGTGCAGCTAGCATTTTTCAACCAGTGAGCATTCAAAAGCTCAGCGAAATCAATAGATCAAACGATCTCTATAAAGGTGAAACTAAAAATTATTCAACACTTCATATAAATAGAGCAATGCCGAAGTGTTTCAATTGTATTGTGACAAAATTTATTTTTAGCGTGTTGAATAAAATAACTGTTGTATATTCCGTTTTGCCAGTTTTGTTGTTTTTGGTGTTTGTAAAAAAAAAAAAAAAAAAAAAATAAAATATCAGTGTACAACATAGATGAAATATTTTTTATCCAGCAATTTAGAATAAAAAGTTTGTGTAAACTATTTTTTTTTCGTTTTTTTTTGACTTTTGCTTACATTCTATTTAAGCAGCTTTACTATTTACACTCGAGTTTCTATTTACACACGGTTTTATGTTTACATTGTCAATTCGGGTTGTCTCTTTGCGGTTTGTCGATACAGGTTATTTTTTCATTCTGTCTGTCCTTTGTTGTCCATTTATTTGCATCTTTTGCCTACTACTTTCTATACAGTGTGACCATCGTCTTTTAATACCTTTACCCTAAAATACATTAGTTTTTCGGAAGAAATAATATTCTGTGACTAAACTTTCTAGATTTAAAAGTCAGAAAGGAGATGGATAACATATCAAAAGCTACTTTAGCTGCCTCTACATTTTTCATATATTTCTAAATAGTCTCTGTAAAGAAAAACTCAAACAGAATTTCTGATGGAAAAAAAACCGTACGCATTAAATAAACTTGGCTTTGAGCAGGCGGTTTCAAATTTTTCAACTCTCGTCATCTAATGTAGTAGCCGGGCATATTTGTTCCCTTCACAAATAGAGTAAAACAGCTTGAACCCGAATAGTCTCTGTAGACGATAGTCTCTTTAGATCAGAGTCCGGCACGTTTCTATCTTTTGTGTATACAAGAGCCCTCTGCCACCGACAGTAATTGAGCTCATACTGCTCTCTTTTGCAACAACCAACCGTGCCAGATGAGAACGCTCTCGATTAGCTAAACACATATACTTAATGCCAAAATAAGCATGTGTGTTTTGCCGTCCAATGCTTTAGTCAGCTTCAGAATAAAAAAAATGTTGAAGAAATATAAATGATAAAACAAACAAAAGTAAACGTATTCAAATCAAGGCTGCAAACCTAAGCATTTTATGCTAAAGTCTATTTCTGGGGTTCGAACCATAATGATGGTTCGGTTTAAGCCTCGGCTTGTCTCTCGTTTTGCCCTTTTAAATAAAAATCCAATTAATTTGTTTAATATATAAAATAAAACAATTATGATTTGGAAAATTCGACCTCCTCCATCTTTTAGCAGCGAAAAACTGTCTCTCTCTCGCGTTGATCTGAAAAACATGACAAACATGACACAAATTTTTGCATGTATGTATGTGTATAATAGAGTCCAGCACCATTATATTTTCTGTGTAAACAAGAAGCCCTCTGTAGCAGCGACGTTGATACACCGACAGTATACGAGCTTACACTGCTCTCTTTTGCAACAACAAACAAGTGTTAAATGAGAGCGCTCTCGCATGATGAAACACACACACGCATTGCGAAAATGAGCATGTATGTTTTGCCGGCCACTGGTGTATACTGTACCCAGATCAAGTTTGCTTCATTTTTGGCAAATTCCTCTTCTTTCTGTTTCTAAACGCGAAAAATTGTCAGAGCTCTTAAGTTTGAACGTAGTGACTTAATATATATTAAGTTAGGCCCAATATCTATCTATTCTGTATACCACAAAAAGATCCGAAAAAAATAAAATGAATTCAAAGCCATAGGAACCACATTACTTGGTACAGGGTACTTTGCTGTCGGGGCACTCGGCCGCAACACTCTTACTTGTTTTTATTTTTTAATGTGGTGTTTTAAACATGGTCTTCATATTATCCTGTCCTTTAATCGATTACTTTTGCACAATCTTAATGTTCAACATTAAATAAATTAACGGCAGTCCACTCTGATCTGACAACGACAAACTGCACATGCGCTGTCTCTCTCTGAGAGATCGCATTTAACGTTATTCTCTCAAAGTTTGCGTTCCCTCACTCCCCTTGCTTATAGAACCACACGAGAACGAATTTAGCTCGAATCCAAGAGCATTAATACCAGGGCTGCAAACCGGTTCGGAGTTAAACCGCTCCGGAATCGGAGTCTCGGGAATTTTTGGGAAGCCCGAATCGAACCTAAACCGGAGCAGAACAAATATTTATGTCCGAACCTGAACCCGAACCGGAGTAAAAACAAATCAGAAAAGGGTTCGGTTCAAAAATATGTTTCTACTAAATTTTTTTTAGTATTTATCATACAGGTTTTTGTAAGTTTAAATATTCGTACATATTTAGAAAGTGCTTAGAAAACCGTTCTCACAGTTTAAAATCAATCCCATCTGAATCTTGGATTCCAAGAACCAAAATATTTTTGACTTAAGCGTAGTATACACTTCTACCAAAGACTTGCCAAAGCAAAAAACTCTATATTAAAAAAACTCACAAAAATTTTTGTGCCAAGCCCTTTGGCAGTCTCTTTGGTGGCAGTCCACACTTCCAGCAAAAAGGCCCCAATTAAATACCGATAAAATACTAGATCCTTATTTTCTGTATTGTTATCGATAGCTCCCTGAATAATTAATTTTAATTATTTCAAGAGGTATAGCACATTGTCGATACACAAATATGCGAAGTCGGGTGAAATTTGAATAATTTTCCCCATCAATGATTGAGCGCAATTTTCAAAGCAAGCTACAAAACACCGTGAGACTTCAACCAAATTTAAACTGGGTAATAATTATGAATTTAATCATTACTAAATTGCCATATCTGCTCATCAGGGCCGTGAAGAACGCATGTCAATCATTTGTATTTACTGATTGTGAAACTTATAATTTAAAATCAAACCAAATAGTATGCTCTAGGCAATGTGACCATATTACATGCATACATCTTACTATCTGGTCACACTGTTCCAAAACAAAAGAATTGTCACTTTTGGTATTTTTGTTTTGGCAAGTCTTTGGTGGAAGTGTATACTACGCTTTAGAACAAAAATATGTAGCTTGCAAATAACCGAATTGCTGAATTGTATAATCGTCAAAAGGTACTAATTAATAAAAGCATCAATGATACTGTAGCACGTTCATCTTCTTTCTTTTCTCGGAATTTAAAGATTTTCTCGGAGACTACAGCTTTGGAAAATCTATCATTGTAAAGAACTTCAAATATCTCATTCTTGTAAAAACAAGTACCCAGCCTAAGAGCCAGAATTAATAAAAGTTTACTGAAATACTCTAATCAAGACTCTCAACTTTCATTGGGGCGCGCGCACATTTGCATCTGAAAGATAAGCTGATGGCTGACCATGATATTTAATTAGGGCATGGGTGTTTGTCAAGGTCACGAAAAGTGGTAATTTAGTAATAAAAATTTAATTCTGAATTCCTCCTACAATAAAACAGTACAAATTTTCATGTACAAAATTTCATGTCCAATCGCAATAATATTTATTTTTTGGATCAATGAGGTCAAACGGAAAAAAATTATGTGTATATGTTTTCGAGAAAAAAATTTGTCTTGGGACACCCTAATCCATATACAAAGTAGTATTTCGAAAACCATGTTCAACTTAGACACAAGTCGACGATTATTTAGCAGATTCGAAAACTCATATATAGCGTTTGGATAAGAGTTGGTTGATCGAACATTTGTGAGTATTGAACGTAAAGTTATCGTCCTATTTGCAAGCGCGGTTGGTTGGTTAGAGAAGTGTCTACATTACCGGGACACAACAACATCCCTGGAAACGAATTGGCGACGAACTGGCACGCAAGGGTGCGGCCACCGCAATGGTAGGGCCAGAGCCTCTTGCAGTATAGGCCAACACACAATAAAGGACTCTAAGAATGGACGAGAATACGCACGAACAGCCTCAGTAAACACCAGAGAATGAACAAGCTAAACATTAATAATAACCACAACCTCAAAATTCCAAAGAATTAATCCAACACGAAAAAATGCCCTCAAGTTCCTGACAGGGCTCCTATACGGGTCACTGCAACTGCGGAGCCACATGTATTGTATAACTGAAATAGCAAACATGGCATAATGCTGTAAAAAGGAATTAGTCCTCTGTACATTATCTAGGCACATTGCGACGCTAGCGTGTGCTGCGGCGCTCACAAATTTGAAATTTACCCTTTAATATCGGCAACTTAAACCCCAAAAATCCTGCTTTTTACAATATTTTTGGGGGCATAACCAATATTGGTCGCGTGCACCACTTCTAACAACAAATAATATAAAAGTGACTGTTAACTTTTCAAATAAATCATTGTCACCATACTTTGCTGCCCTCTTTAAATGCTGAATTCTTTTTCTTTATAATATTTTTAAGAGCTTAAATTTAAAAAAAAAAAACATTAAATTCAAAAAATCATAAATATCTTTATCGATAAACGGTCCATATATTTTTAATGATTAAAATTTTCAAGTAAATGTTAATAGTGACTGACTTGTGGTCCATCCGCTCAGTCCAATTTTGGCATACTCTTTCCAACATTTCACCTCTAGTATCTCCGAATAAATGCTTCAATGTTGTCTTCCAATGTGTCAATTGGAGCGGCCTTGTCTGTATAGAATTACGCTTTAACAAACCCAAGCACACACGAAAAATAGTCGGGTGCTCGACTTTCGATTCCAGTTATATAGCTTTCTCTCTCACGCCAAATGAATTGTGCATAAGTTGGTTTAAAAGTTGGACAGAGTCCGTTGCTGCCGTGGTGGCTTGTGGCCCATCATCTTGAAATCGGTCAAGTCAAGTCTCACCACAGTTTCGTGAAATCGCAGCATTTTCGCTAATCTTCTGCAAGCCCCATCTATTATTCCGGTCTGGTCGTTCAAACTACCACAAAGACTGATGTATTTCCAAAGTTGGGGGACGGAAGGCGTTGCGCAAAATTTTGTTCTGCTGAGTAACAGAGGCCCAATTTGAAACTGAAACCTGCTCTCTGGCGAGACGAATCGACTGGCTGTTAATGATGATGCCAGAATTAATACTTTATAGGTCAGCCGATATAGTTCCTTCTGCCATATATTTGCACTACTTTCGAGTACCCACTCTACGTAACCTCTACAGTTTTAATCCGAGAATAAATATCTCCAAACATTAAATTTCCCATGAACTAGGCGACCAATTGATCGATCCCAAACATGAAATATGATATTAGGCTGCGCCACAAAATAAGGCCATTGTTGAATGTGCTTTGTGGTATTTTTGTTAACGTCGTTTCTTGTAACTCTAACAATTCACGGTTCCGTTAACGAGATTCGCAGCATCTTTATTGCTTTTCCAAGCCCTTTTTCCTTTTTTGTGGAATTGCTGCGAAACGAAGAAACGATAATTGATGTGCCATATAAACATGAGCTGCGATAAATTTTCTTCCCGACCACCTTTAGTTAGCGTATTGTGGTTTAAATAAGCATTGTGTGTAGAAAACCCGTGCAAGTTATGTGTTAATAAAAGTGTAAAGTACATTTAATGAATAACAGAATAACTAGGACTAGGAGCCAATTTCTCTTCTTCCAGATAAACATACGATTTCCTCTGTTATTTGCTAGTTTATGTGGCTGATAGAAATCGGCCCTAAATATGTGAGAAACTCATCAAATTTAGTATCAAACCAAATGGAAAATTTTTTAAAGTTTTATATAATTTAGATTAGATCCAATTGAATTTCATTTTATAAATAAATTTAGTATTTTTGCAAACTTTATCGTTTCAATATTTTTAGTAAATTTTCTTGGATTAAGTTTAAATTTCTTTCTAACTTTCTATTATTTTGAGCACTCTGGTTAACCCTTCTTCTGCTTATACTCCTTCCACTGCCTGGCATCTCAAATTCGGATTGCGATGCTACTGGCAGCTGGCATATCCCTCAGCCAGGTCATGGATATGGATACGCATCGACTGCATTGCTGCTGATGCTGCTCCTGCGGCTGCTCTTGGCACACGTTACAGTTTTTGTTCACCTTTTTTGTGTGTGGTGTGTGAGGGAGGGGCGTGGCTGCTGTCAGTTGAGTGGGCGGCTAGCAGATTGGTTTTGTCTGCATTTTTTTAGTGGATTTTTTGCAGCTCAATGTTCACTCGGTGTGTGTGTGTGTGTGGCTGTGGTTTTGCTCAACATTTATGGTATAGTTTCAGTTTTTGTTGGCTTTTTTTCTCGGAAATGGCCCATTGCACTTTGGCTACACTGAAAGGCATTTAAAGCGCATTTCCGTTGGAGTTGGAAACTTTAGCTACCGTTGGGGAGATTTCTACAGATGAGCCGCATAACTCAATTTTATTTATTTTGTTTTTCGATGGTATTTACAGAAAGGGGTTGAAAGGTAAACCGATTGTTGAAATCTGCGCCTGCAACCCTCGAACTTCAGTCCGCTAATGACACTCAATACCAACCTGGCGGAGGATGATAATGCAAAAAAAAAAAAGAATGCTAAACTGGTTTAATGGTGGTGGCTAAAGCTAAAGTAGGAAAAAAACGCCACAAAAGAAAATTTAAATTAGATTAATTGATTGAAATGCGCGCCGGGATCAGGGTCTGACTCTGTCTGGATGATGAGGAAGGCGGAAATTGTCACAGTTGTTGCATGCTTGCCATGTTCTCAACTTGTTTTTTGCCTTTTTTTAAGTCTTAGCTGGCTGTTTGTAGTGAGAGGTGTGAATAATGCGGCTTGGGTTTAATGAAGCGAAAGTCATCCGGTCGTCTGTTGCCTTCGTATAGACGGGAATCTACAAAATTGGTAGAGAATGGTAATAGAGATTTTAATATGAATTGAGAGTAGCAAAATTGATCAGGAGTTATTCAATGATGTTTTGTGGCAGCGATGGGGACTCTAGCTTCAGTGGTGACAACTGCACTCGTATGATAGCTGTGCGCTTTGTTGTTGTACAAGTAAGCCAGCGCAAAAAGAGGTGCGATTTTTGAATTTAGTATGAGAATTCGACTTTTAATTAGGAACTTCTCTCATAGGCCTGCAGTTTTTGATATTTGAACTTTTTCATTACACCGAAAAAAGCAAAATGTTTGTATTATAAGATTCTATTTGTTTCATTTAATATTCGAAATATGTTCGGAACTCTAAATCTCAACTCTCTTTTTATACCCTTGCAGACTATATATTAAAATGGTCTAGATCAGTGGTGCACAAAACGCCTACGGCCTGTCCTGCGGGATAGAACTGAAAATGCTGCTAGCGTCGTTGCTGACACACGCATAGAAAGAGAGAATACGTGTGTTTTATAAATAGCACGCACACATATTTATTTCTTTGGTTGTAGCCCATGTTTGACATAATGATGTTTACTTTGTGTTTCGCTGCTACACACACCATCGAAAAGCTTGATAGTGTGCGTTTGTGCACCACTGGTCTAGATGTTTGTAAAGCATAAAAGGATGCATCTCCGAGCACTTAAAGTATATGTCTTCTTAATCAGCATGACTAGCAAAGGTGATTTGCCTATCTTCTCCGTCAGTTTTAAAGCTATCTTTAATAAATTTTGCCCAAAGTCTTTAAGTACAAACTAATTGTAATAATAAAGGGACTGGTGCAAGAACTAAACACGGGTGTCCTTCCATACGGTCGTTTGTTTGCTGAATGGCTTAACAAAAGTTAAATAATAACAAGTGAGAAAGTCGGTCAAGTCCGACTATAACATACTCTGTACTGGAGAAGGAGCTGAGTGCACTGCAGCTGCGCGATTGTGCGGCGTTGGTTTAAGCAGATTGGGGAGGGGGTGGCGGGGGTTATTCACTTATTTGCTTCTAACTTGAGAACCGCTCATCCGTCTTTATCATTTCATCATATCAAATCATATAAATCGATACATATTGCAAACGACAAACTATCTCTGGAGGTACGCATCATCTAACTACAAATCTGTGGGAGATATGACGTTCTTTTGAAAATTGTGGGGGCGGGATGGGGGCGTGGAAAAAATTGAAAATAAACTTGATCTGCCTGCAAGTATAAGAAGCATTTGTCCTATACTAGATGCCAAACCTCTATCTCTTACCCTCTCTGAGATCTGTTTGTTCTACGGACAGCGGACGGACGGACGGACGGACAGGGTTTGGTGTTTATATATGCCCAAATACTATATATTAAAATTTTTGTTCTCAAACTTACCACCAACATCACACTCACATCCTACCCACATCCCATCCACTTCCACCCCTTTCCCAACCCACTTCCCTGTGGGCATCCCGGCGGTATTTCCAACATCGGAAATGAAAACACAAATAAATTCTCATTTTGACCTTACCACAAACCAACTCTCAAGTCAATCAGGTGAAAAATAGTTTTTTCATGCAGGGTTTCCGGGAATTTTTTTACGCATGGGGGTGGATTTCAAGCATTAAAAAATCACATTTCAAATTATTTCGTATTCTACCCGAACAAACCGAGTTTCAAGCCATTCGGATGAAAAATAGTTTTTGTACATGCAGAATTATCCCGGCCATTTTCCTCAGGCCGGATTTTCCAGAAAGCAAGGAAAACACGTGACGCTTACAAACTAAGTTCCAAGTCAATCGGATGAAAAATTAAATGTTTCCCATACAAACTTTTCCGATGCTTTTCCGACTTTTCCGAGGTGTAATTTTCCATATTCTTAATTTTCAAAATTCCAAAGAGAAGCTTGGCTTGGCCCCGTTATGGAGGAGCTGTATAGATAATTTTACTTTTGTACAATTTTCCAAATTTTCTTTTTTAGTGCGCGCCGCAAACTAAACGAAGGTCTATGCCAAATCCTCAAACCTGTAGTATAAGCCGTTTAGGCCGTGCGTTGATAATATGTCAGTCGGGCGTACAGATTTATATATATAGATAGGGTTAGAAATGATTCCTTCTCCCTGTTACATACTTTTGCACAAACTTAATACTCTATGTACCTTCGGTACAGAGTATAATAAATTTTTTATCAACCAATTTTCTTTACCCACGAAGCTTATTTTTGGCTCATTTGGTACATCAACTAACGGAATTGCCGAATTCAGTCTAAAAGCAGCTCGAGGCAGTTTAAGAGCTGTCAATACATCCTGAAAAATGAGCGGTTTAGTGCGGTTTGTGGTCCGGCGGCTTTTTAAAAAATAATGCAAATCGCTACGTTACTGTCAGTGGAGAAGGTATCGTGTGATGATTAACGATCCCAAAAGGAAAGAATTAGACTTGTTTGACTTCTTTTCGACAGACGATTCCACATGCCGCACAGCACTCGAAAAAATTGAGAAGCGAGTTTAGTGAGGTTTTGAACCAGTCTATCGGCCGCCAATATCATGTGATTTGACCCCTCTAGACTATTTGTTGTAGAGCTACGAAGCCCTCCCACAAGTGCACCAGAAGAAAACTTGCAACTAGCCATTGCTGAAATACCGGTCGAAATGGATGTATTTCGCTGGACAGAAAAAAAAGATCTTGTTATTTTTTTGAGGTGAAGGCCGATTTGATTCTCAAAATACCCGTATGATACTTAATATCGTGATCTTTTTTTCTGTGTGGTATCGTAGTTGAGTCGACGAACAGTTTACGTTGAGTGTAGAAACTGATGAGTCCGTAGTATTGAGCATATGTACCGAGTACAAATTTACCTCGGTTAAGTTCTTTGCTTTGAGTGGAAGTCAATAAGCAAATACGTTTGAGCAGGAGTGAGGTTGCCTCGCGTCGAGGACTTTGCATTGCCTCATTGAGGGCTTTGTGGTACCTCGGTTGAGGGCTTTGTGATGTAGCTGTGAATATTACCTCTGACATGGCGAGGTGATAATTTGCTCAGATTAACGGATAAGTCGTGCTTGCGAAGTATTTCCAAAACAGAGCGAAGTGTTGGGCTTAATATATCATTAATTGCGAAATAAAAGAAATAAAAATCTCGAGTGGTAAGTCGCTTCAGGTGGGTTATAAATGAAAGTTTTGTCTGTATATACTACGGTGGAAAACCAGGTAAATCTGCAACGAAGATCCAAATTCAGCTGGGCGGCTTACTTCCATAAGTATGAATGATCGTCTTGCAGGCTGGAAAATCGTATAATCGAGTAATTGTAAGCAGGCGCGGTGCAATAGACAGCAGATCAGTGGACAGCAGGGCGTCCAACGTTTTTCACACTTGGACCGGGATAGCAGAGTCCGGAACACTTTCCACAGAAGGATGTCGGAATATCTGATGTGTTTGGAGCAGTTGTTAGCCAGCACGTCGGGAACAAAGATGTCAGGCCAACGACTAAGAACGTGCACTTGGACGGTTAAAGAGCTAGTCGATAAATCTTCTACCACGGAGCCGAAGTTAGCTTTACTCTATTTATATATCATAATTTTTTATACCCTTGGAGAAAGTATATTAAAATTGTCCGGATGTTTATAACGTACAGAAGGAAGCTCCGACCACGTAAAGAATATATATTCTTGATCAGCATGACGAGCTGAGTTGATATAGCCATGTCCGTCTGTCAGTCCGTCCGTCTGTCCGTCCGTCTGTTTCTATGCTATCTCCTTCGTCAGTTTTAAAGCTATCTAAACCAAACTTTGCACGAAGTATTTTGGTACAAATACGTTGTACAAATATCCCGCCTCGGACCATCTAATAAAAAGTTTTTTTCTCTCCTTAGAAAATAGCTTTTACACATCCGGTCACCTTCACCAGCTAGTGGCGCCAGCTGTGAAGTAACTAGCCGTGAAAAAGCTTCTCAAACTGTGCCGTTCGGACTCGGCGTTAAACTGTAGCTGCCATTCTCTTGTGCGAAAAATTATAAGCACAAAGTGCCAATTATAAGCCAATTTTACTATGTCCAGAATCTTAACTCGACATGGCAAACCTGGAACCTAAAAATAAAAGTTGAGGTCTAAGTAGGCTTTTGCTGAATATCAAATTATTATACCAGGGCATAATGGGAAACCTCTACACTTGTGTTTCAGATTTGAAGCATTGAAGTCGATTTATTTCTTTAAATTTTATTTTATTTATGACAAGTGTTTTAAGTGTTGGTCGGGATCGGTCAATGATTTCCTGGAATTGTTGGTGAATAAGAAAATCTTTCACAACCATCTGAAGTGACTGGGTTCCTTTTTAATAAAGCTATGTAGATAATAATGTCGCAATTTAAAATATTTTCTTTATCCATTTTCTCATTCACCTCACTTGCTTTGATCATATTTCGACCATTATCTGTTGTTATGGCATATATTTGTCTTTTTTCGATGCTAAACTCATTCAAAATGCCTTTAATTTCAGTGCACAAGCCAACTAAATTCCCCAGCTATTGAATTTGGCCCTTGATTTTCTTAACCAATACCTTATTTGCTTCATAAAAATTCGATTTTCAGTCCAGTTGGAAAAGACAAAATCCCTAAATGTCCTTAAAATTTAAGGTCGATTTGCGGGGGTTGGGAGTTAAATTGATAACCATAGTTCTTGGTGAAATTTTCTTCTTTTTAATTTTAATAACTTAAGGTCGATTTGCGGTGGTTCGGATTCAAATTGAGGACCATGGTGCTTTACTTTTTTTAATTTTAATAACTCTGAGAACGAGAAGAGGGCTGTTCTTTATGCTAAATAGCTATATTATGGTGGTTAACACTGAGAAAAAAATTATAAATAATTTTTAGCAACAATTACTTAATATTATTAAATAATTATAAAATCTATAAAATTATAATTTGAGTAGCTACAGTAAAATACTTTTCACCAATATAAACTTGATACCTGTCCGATAACCCTTTCTTTCCATTTTTTCGTTTTTGACGATTTTTGAAATTGTTTATAACTTTAACAAAACTTTTTTTTTTGCTAACCCGTAAATTACGTTTCGGTTGGAGTGTCGAGATCTAGTTTCGGTTTTTTTTTGTGAAAAAAAGTTTAATTTTGAGCCTGTTTGAATTGAAAAAGAATGACCCAAATGCAGGGGTGCAGATTTGTAGTATGCTTTGAAAATTTCTTATGGAACAAAAATTGTGTAAAATAACGAACAATAATTAAAAAAATCGATTTTATCAAAAAATAAATTTTCTAGTAAATAATGTCTATCCTATGAGCAAAATCACAAAGTTGTTTTTAAATAATCTTTTTAATCAATTCAGAAAGAGTTATTTAATAATATAATGTCAATTATAAAAGAACAATTAACAAACACCAAATAATATTTTCGCATTAATTCTTCATAGTTCGCGATCCATCGATTTATCGATACTTTCCGAACTTTTGGGGTTCACAATACTATACTAGACGACTTTCAATTTCTTAGGTTATAATGGCGCCCAATCAGCAGGACCATCTCATGCTCTCTTTCTAAACTTGAGCATCTTTGCCACTGAGATCGAACGGATTGACTTCCACAGTTTGGGTTATGTTAAGTTTCCAAAAAACGTTGTCTAACTCGTCCAATTATATCAGTCTCCAGTAAAAACCTCTGCAGAAAACTATGTTCGACCGTCGGTCCATCAAAGTCAATTTTTTTTTAAATTTTATTTTAGGAGTTCTGTAAAAAACATTTCCGCGGCTTTTGAGATAAAATTTTCGCCTGCGGCTCATCCATCTTATGTATATTATATATATATGATAGCAACTTTAGCAAAATAATACCCCTCGAACAATTTATGTCTTTTTCATCCCTAATCAAAATCCTGCGCAAGTCCCTTTATGTTACAGAGAAGTTTGATATGATTTTAGTTCATCGCAGCTTTAGGTCTTTAGCACGCTCCCAAACGTTGTAATCCAATGGGGTCTGGAGACTTGGCAGGCCATTAAATTGGACCCTTATTGCCAATCCAGTTTCCCCCAAAAACTTATTGGCATTCGAGTAAAATAATCACGCAGTATTTACAGCGCCGTCCTGTTGAAAATACATTCCAGCGATTGTTTGCAATGGAATGTCATCTAATCCGACATGCCCTTCATTTTGTAGCAATCTAATGTAGAATGTGGCCTATAAAAATTCTAGAACACTGTCCACCAATGTTACAATGGTTTTTATAGCTTTTTATTTATAATTGTTAAAAGCGCTATGAAATCGACTAATTGAAAATGTGGTAAATTAGAGGAGGCGACGAATTACACAGACCAACAAAATGACCACTTTTGTGAGGTCCAGCCCTATTTGTATTAAATTCTGATCCCGTTTTGTTCACTGATTTCAAAACTGGTCTCGGTTTTTCTCCATCAGCTCTTGTTTTCAAGATATCGCGGAAAAACCATTCTGCAGTTTTTTTGGCTTTTAAAAAATTATGGAGGTTACACCGAGCAACAATATCTGTATTTATGAGCTCTATGCGACAGTATACATATTAAGGTCGCCTAAAAAAACAATGGAGCAGCAAATCAGCAAATCCAAAAGCGCCTAAATTGGCCTTTGAAGAGAAATTTTCATCAAATTATAGCAAATTTTTCAAACTTAATCGCCGTGTACCAGCCATTTTTGGTGCTTGCATTTTATTGAAAACCACTTTAGCATGCAGACCAATGGTTCTTCTAATATCACAAATTTTGTTGCATTTAAATATTCTTGATGAACAAAGTTACAGTCGGTTGATCCCGAAAAAATGAAATAAAATTTATGGCAGGATAACTAGATTGATACACAAAATCTGTATAGGAAATATTCAAAAGACTACTTCATCTAACATAGTCCTTACATTAACTGTCAAGCAAATGTGCAATAACATTCAATCAGTACTAGGTTCAAACAATTTTCCCCAAATTCATAATTGCTTAATATCAAACAACCTTGCGAGAATAACATAAAAATTATATGAATTGGGCTACAAATTTGTTTCGCACTTACTATAATTTACGGATTAAGCCCCTTGTGATTTTACAAGTTTCAACAAATGCCTGGCGAAATTATGTAAAGAAATTTCCACATATTAAGGTAATAATTTTGTTTTCAATGGTAGCGTTGCCTCATTTTTTACTATTTTTTTCTACAGTGGACTGCAAACAAAATTTACAAAAATTTGTCATTTCAAAATGGTCGCGTTTTTTACAAATTGAATTTTTCCATGATTTTGCTTCGGGACATTCATACCCATATGACACTTGCTGATATTGGTGACCGAGTGTATCGGCCAATAATAAAAACGAGACAACGCTAGCGAAAATAGGACAAAAAGATAATTAAGTGATAGTTGTCTTCACACATAACGTTCGATGCAGGATTATTTAACCACTCGCATCAAAAGAAGCGTTTTCCATCATACATTGGCGTGTTGGCGGCCAATATTGTTTTCGTCCTGAACAATATTGGCAGCTAATACGAGAACTGCTTTGCCGACACTCTGCTTGCATTTGACATCAGGGGCCATTTTCTCATATACACCTCTCGCTTACTTTGGTTACAATTTTATATAAGGTGTCTATAGCTCAACTCTTCTTTCACAACATTGGCAACCAATATCGGCAAGTGTCATATGGACATAAGGCATTTAAAGCAGTGTCCGGCACCGTTCAATTTGCTGTGTATACAAGTAGCGACGTCCATCCTCTGTTGCAGCGGCGTCGATACACAGACACTATACGAGCGTACACTGCCTTCTTGCACAACAAACACAGTGCTAACTGAGAGCGCTCATGCGTCTGAACGTTATCACATACAGGCCGCGGTATTGCTTACATAAAGAGTCTTTTTTGCTGACACTGATTTACGCGAGAGCGCTCTCATTTAACGATGATTTGTTGCTGTAAAAATTAATAGGGTTGAAGATGAAGTTGTGCAAATGTGTGTAACAGGGAGAAGGAAAACATTTCCGACCTATAAAGCATATATATTCCTGATCAGCATCAACAGCCGAGTCGATTTAGGCGATCGTCTGTCCGTCCGTCGTTGTCCGTCCGTCCGTCTGTCCGTCTGTCTGTATGAACGCGTCGATCTCAGAGATGGTAAAAGATAGAGGTTTGACATGTATGGGACAATGCTTCTTTTACCTGTACGCAGATCGAGTTTGTTTTCAATTTTGGCCACGCCCCCCTCCCGCCCCCGCAATTTGAAAAAAACGTTATATCTCCCACAGTTTTGAAGATAGACGATTTATAATCTAGAGATAGTTAGTAATTAGCAAAAAAATGAATCGATTGCCGAAGAAATGATAAAGATCGGATAAACGGTTCACAAGTTATGAGCAAAAAGCGAACCAAGCCCCTCCACTACACCTCCCACCCTAAAAAATGTTGCATACTTTCGATGGTCACCCTAAGGAACGCAGGAGCACTGTTAAACATGTTTTTTCATGAGTAACGGGTTTATCGAAGTCGGTTCGACTTTAACTTACGCTCTCGTGTACAGTAATATAGGGCATAATGAAGCTACCGGTATAACTGACAAACGGTCTTACTGTTTACTTTTGTATTTTTTTAATGAATTGTGCAGCCAAATACAAAAAAAAACAAATTATGCAGTTCTTATGCAGATGTTTCTTGGCAATAAGTAAAAAACAAGGTTGTTTGATATTAAGCAAACATGAATTTGGGGAAAATTGTTTGAATCTAGTACTGATCTAGTACAGTTAATGTAAGGACTATGTTAGATTAAGTAGTCTTTTAATATTTCCTATACAGATTTTGTGTATCAATCTAGTTATCCTGCCATAAATTTTAGTTCATTTTTTCGGGATTAACCGACTGTTACTTTGTTCATCAAGAATATTTAATTGCAACAAAATTTGTGAAATTAGAAAAACCATTGGTCTGCATGCTAAAGTGGTTTTCAATAAAATGCAAGCACCCCAAATGGCTGGTACACGGCGATTAAGTTTGCAAAATTTGCTATAATTTGATGAAAATTTCTCTTCAAAGGCCAATTTAGGCGCTTTTGGGTTTGCTGATGATGCTTTATTGATTTTTTTAGTCGACCTTAATATGTACTACGGTCGCATACAGCTCATAAATACAGATATTGTTGCTTGGTGTAACCTCCATAATTTTTAAAATAAAAGCCAAAAAAAACTGCAGAATGGTTTTTCCGCGAAATCTTGAAAACAAAGAGCTAATGGAGAAAAAACCGAGACCAGTTTTGGAATCAGTGAACAAAACTGGATTAGAATTTGTCATCAATAAGGCTGGACCAAAATGGCTGTTGGCCAGTGTTATCCATTGTTGTTTTCTGAGATTTTTTTCTATTAGCAGAACATTTTTTAGTACTATTAAAATTTGGAGGAAGATATAAAAAAAAATTTTTTTTTTTTCCCAAATTTAAATCTAAAAATTATGAACAAAAAACCAATCTTTGTATTTGGTTTTTCTGTAATGTTTTTACAGTAATGTGATTCATTAAAACAAATGGGTTTCTTTATTTGGCCACAGTACCTAAAAATGTACCTTCCAACCATTGAAACTTTCCCATGCCATAGAGATATTATTCCATCAATTCATCCTTTTTCAGTTTTCGAAAAACTGATTTATGTACATATAATTCCTGCTCTTTCAAATTCCTAATGAAGTGCTCCACGCCAATAAGCTGTCACATGGTGTTGCCCTGCTGGCTCCTACTTAGTTGTGTGGCATTGCTGCCGCAGCAAACAGTTCATAAAAATGACGCGACAAAAATTAATAATATAACAAAAAAAAATAAAACCGAATACGAACAACTTGAAATGCCTTTTAAACGAAAAGCGCGTGTGCGTGCCTGAAGCGCGGCTCAGGCTCAGCCGTATCTGTCGGATGCATTTTTGTTGGTCTCGGT
Organism: Lordiphosa stackelbergi; assembly: GCA_018904235.1. Classification (NCBI taxonomy): domain Eukaryota; kingdom Metazoa; phylum Arthropoda; class Insecta; order Diptera; family Drosophilidae; genus Lordiphosa; species Lordiphosa stackelbergi. Next base: position 39,461 of record JAEIFU010002636.1, read on the forward strand.
GACACATGTGAAACGGTTGGCAATTTTTTCACTGCTGCCGCCGTATTTGCAAAAAGTTATTAATTTTAATTGACTGTTGTGTAATGTTGTCGCTCTTTTGTGCACATTCCGCGCTGCACTTCACATGCCCCCTAAAGAAGTCAATGTCCTGCCGGGGCGGATTGGCGTTAATTAAACACACACACACAACATTTGACACTTTGGGCATGTCGTCATTTTGTAGCTAAAAATAGATGACAAAAGCGAACTGGTTGTAAGTAGTTGCACTTATACATATTTCGTTGTTACACATCCGTAATTATCAATTGTAGGAGCTCGGACTGCGCATCTTTTGCATGCTAATTGAGGTATGCGCCGACCACTTGTCACATTTTTGCTATAATTTTAATTGTTTAACTAATAATAGGCGCCACTTAAGTGCCAGGCTTTGTTAACTTAATGCATTTGCTGGCGCCAAAAAAAGAGAGGCAAAATGAAAACTCTGACTGGCAACTTCTACTGACATTATCAGCGAATCTTTGATGAAGACAAATGATAGGCAGAGGGTAAACATTGCATTTTGTGCATTTTGTCTAATTAATGAGAAATACATACCAAAGCTACGCTTGGACTTTGCACCCGAATGGGCAGTGAGTAAGTAGATGATGTTCAGTGGGTCAGATGGCTGATGAGTGATGGCTGAGAAACGTACACAAAGCATGGTTCAACAAGTCCCAGGAAATTCAAACATTTTTTGTCGATCTACCAAGCTGTGTTAATATCAGAAAAGCGACATTGAAAATAAAAGCCTTAATCGATATTCGGAGCCACACACTTCTGGCTGCCGGCAAATTAACATCTAAGAACGAATTGAGAGTGGCAGGGAGAGCGGATAATCTCAGAGCTTCTCTCAATTGTAAATCTTTTTGGTTCAAATTTGACACACAGGAGTGCTCTTTTTACTAATGAGTCAGTCTTTAACTTAAGACGATAAGAGTAAGAACGAGTTTTATTAATGGTACTTCGTGCATAATTTTGGTGTTTTTGCTCGGATCTTATTGCGCTTTTCAGAAAAGATAGACTAAGCCTAAGATAATATATATTCTTTATAACTTTAAAATTGTGGTTAAAAAATTTGTTCGCGATTTTAGG
>JAEIFU010002637.1:0-40533 GCA_018904235.1 Lordiphosa stackelbergi
TTTCGGTACCAGAGAACTGCAGCGGTGTATCGCAATTTTCGCCACCTTAAAATACCCTTATTTATTAGATGAGTTGATCTAATTTATATCTACATACAAAATACAATGCGTATACGCATTTACGAAGAGCCAAAGCCATTTTTGTAACAATTTATTTTTAAACATTTCGACACATCATTATCTATATCGTTTCACCGCCTACTACCGCATTTCAATGTCGTATAATCGCCTACTACCGCATTTCAATATCGTAGACACCGTATTACTATCGCATTTTTAATATTTGTTATCACAGCCAACATTTTTACTTTTACTACAGTTATAGAAGCATGTTAGCAATGTGTGTACGTAGCTCAGAGGGTATGTGTACGAATCAAAATACACATAAACACGTTTTTTTTTTGAGGTTCAACACGCAAAAATAGAAATATAAAATGGTTTAAAGCCTCAAGAATTATACGAAACCAAATATGTCATGACTTTAAGGCCACTTGTGTCAAATTTGTAAAGCAGCACTCGTCGTCTTGGAGATACCAGCAGTTTCAACTCTCAAGGCAAACGTTATTAAGAAGATTGACACAATTTGGGTTCAAAATTTGAGCTTGTGGCATAAGGCTGCGTTTTTTTTATATCCTCCAGCCGCAAATATCCAACAAGAGGACTTAAATAGCATAAAAATTTAGCGTTGCTAGCATATGGGCATTTCCATTCTCTCGAACCGTGACCGTCGTACACAGTGAAAATAAAAAAAAGTCAAATTAAATCGAATTTTTAATTCGTTTTTTACTGTATAATATAGCTCTTCGCAAGCACTTTAATTAGTGTTAAAGTGAATATCAAGAGAAATTCGGTTTTCAAAATAATGACAAAATTGGAAGCTACTCGAACGTGACAAAAACAGAAGTGGTTTTCGCGAGCAGCTATATAAAGACAAAGTTTAGCGAAACCTAACACAATAACTAAGCCCAAATAATGTTAATATCTTATGTATGAATAGTTCTTTGATATGTATATTATTTGATTTAAAAATCTTGGGTACATTTTTTATAAACAAATATTTATCTCTGTCGATATGTGACATGTCGAACGTGACATTTTTTCCATCGTCAAATTTATGTGGTTTCTGCTATAATGCGAAGCAAAAACTTACAGTTGATTACATTTGCATAATTTCTCATGGTTTCTACTACATTCTTGTATAGCCTCCCAGAAATATTTTAGATAGCGAAAGTACATGTAATCTAGCCACTTTTTTCCAAACAATTAAGTAAATTTAATTTCAAAATGAGAAAAATCGCGCTAGCACAGGCGTGAAACCGAATACATCCAATTGAGTTATCAGTTAATGTAAGATTAGCTTACATTATTTTAATTTGATTGTTTCCCTATGAAAATTCCATCAAATATACTGTTTTTAAACACTTTAATTTTTTTGGCCCAGGTGGACCTTTTTTTGGAAATGCCCATATGCAACATGACGATTGATGAGTCAGAGTCAGACCCCATTTCGACGATGAATTCATCTGACAGTTTACTGAACACACAAAGATAGTGTTTTTTTCTCAGATCTGCTCCAAGGAACATCGATGACAACATCAGAAACTTGTAGAGAAGAAAAAAATAGGTATGCGCGAGACATCGTTAAAATGACAGAGGATTTCGACGTGGTGGCTTGGTGGAGACAAAATGAGCAAAATTGCCCTAAGCTGTCAAAATTGGCTTCTCAAGTGCACGAAATACCAGCTAGCAGTGCAGCAGCGGAGCGTTAGTTTTCTTTAGCTGGAAACATTATTACGGAGAAGAGGAATAGACTCGGCCCGAAGACGGTGGATAGCATATTATTTCTTCACTCCTATGAAAAAAATTTTTAAAGTCATTTTCATATTAAACTCATATATACCCCGTTTATATGTGGAGAAATACGCTTTAACTTATCGCGTATTTTTGCACTAAAACACTTATGCTGGCTACAGGTCAGTGAAAAATTTCTGCTCGATTTCTTCAAAGGGAGTTGGTTACATAGAAAGAGAATGAGGTACGTACAAAGCTCAATCGACTATGGCTAACTCATACAAACTCATATCACAAAAAAAAAAAAAAAATTAAAAAAATAAAAACTTTTCGGGTTTTGAATCCCCAACATTTTATAATTTTGGTTTTTGCTCCGTACACATACCAACTGAGCTACATACACTCATTATTCTATTTTTTGAACCGAATACCGAAATAATATTAGAACCAAAACAGAACCTTTTAACGTAACATAAGTTTCAGTACGTAACGGAGCCCAAATACGATTCTATTGATAAGAATTTTGCGATGTGAGCTAATTTAGTTTTACTTATAAAAAACACAAAAATAATCTTAACATTGTGTATCGAAATGGTTTATGGGTCTGAATGAATGAATGCCGAGGTCTATGTAAATGGTGGAGTTAAGAATATAGCAGGAAGCACCTTTCATTCTGCGACAGATGTTGTTCTGCAACGTGTCGACAGCTTTAAGGAAGGTGTCACAGGCACTGCCCCAAAAGTGGATATCCCGGGTTCAAGTCGTTATTGATTATTGACTTGATAATTGGTAGATTCTAACTAGTACCCTTGGCATAAGTGACAGTTATAACTAGCTTAATGTGGTTAGACCAAGTAAGTCTAACTTAGTAGGTCGTATGTAGCATGACTGATTCGTTCAGCTTAAGCTTTCAGTGTGTTGTCTGTTCTTTTCCAATGATAAAGAATCCAATAATAAAGGAGCGGAACTGAGCAACGTATCATATATGAGTATGAGTAATGAGTCTGCGGAGAAACTGGGCAGGTTAGGTTTCACTATCGAACTCTTTTGATTGGTGATTGGGATGCCTATGGTATAAGCTTTCCTCCTGTGTTGTAGCGAGATTTGCTTGTCCCACGAGGCTGATCTTTCGACAGGTGTATTAAATTTTTAATCAGATGTAACCAGAATCTGGCACCATAATAAAAGATCTCAACCATTTCAAATCAAATTTAAAATTCCTAAAGATTTCATTTACTCACGATAGCTGTTGGGTGGGGCTGCCGCATAGGGATTCATGCGATTGACATTCATATTATGCTTGGCTGGACCGCCTCCATAGTTTTGTTGATAGCCGCTCCCAAAGTTTGGTGGTGGCGGCTGCTGCTGTACTTGCTGTGGCGGAGGTGGACCCTGAGGTGGTGGTGCCCCAGGTACTGGTGGTGGTGCATTGGGCGGCATATTCCAATTGACAGGCGCCGCCGGCGGAGGCGGTCCCTGGCGATGATGATCCATGGGTGGTAAGCCAGGTGTTGGTGGCTGCATCGGTGGTGGACAGCCCCACTGATTGCCATGCCATTGCGGAGCGCCCGGTGGAGGCGGTGGCGGCGCATTCCAGCCGTTCTGGGCCGGCGGATAGGCATTCCAGGCATTCATTTGAGGATGCGGCGGCGGCTGTTGGTAATACGATTGCATGGCTGGTGGGGGTGGACCCCAATAGTTGTAGTTGGGTGGCGGAGCATTCATGGGTGGCGGCGGTTGATGCTGATAGGGCGGCATGGCTTGCGGGGGAGGCACAGGAGGACGGTAACCGGGTGGAGCAGCCATTTGGCCATTGTGCGGCGGTGGCGGATGCAGGTGCTGCTGATGGCTGGCTGGTGGCTGCTGCTTGATGTTGCCATTGGCTGGGGCACCTGGTGGCATTTTGTCCTTCTTTTCCAGATTGTAAATGGACTTTTTCACATCCACCAAAACGTATTTGATGGAATGTTGCTTTTGCACTGCGAAATAAGAGGAATTGATAGACTGATTTCTAACTGAGACCCACACCGCACTCACGTATGGCCTTGTCCACGGCATCGTAGTCGTCAAACTCTATAAAGGCAAAGCCACGTCGCTTGCCCGTGGTCTTGTCTGTGAGCAGCTTGACAGACACTACATGTCCAAATTGCACAAAATACTCCCTTAGGCAATCCTCGTCGTGATTGTCCTTCAGGCCGCCCACAAACAGCTTCTTCACCGATATGTTCGTCTCGCGAGATTCGCGCTCTGGCCGTGGCAATGCCCGCTTTGCCTCCACAGTTCTAAGGTGATAGAAATAGATGGAGAAAGAACGTGCCTAACGGACGCAGTGCCTCAAAGAGTCAACTTACTTGCCGTCAATGACATGCGGCCGGTTCTCTTGCGCCTTGTCCACCATGGTGGACTTTGTGTAGGTAATAAAGCCAAAGCCACGCGACCTCTTCGTGCTGGCATCTCGCATCACCACTACGTCGACCACTTTGCCCCACTGGCCATAGAACACCTTCAGCCCCTCCTCCGTGGTGTAGGGCGCCAGGCCACCAATGAACAGCTTACGCAAGTGCTCCAGTTCGCAGATGTCCTGCTGTTGTTGCCGCGCATGACGTAGACGAACGAAATTTGTATGTGTCAGAGCGGCGAGCGGGGGTGGGGAAGCATTACTGGCTTAGTCAAGGCAGGCCTACTTACATCATCTTCGCCATCACGTATCTCAATTACTTCGGTTGCTGGCTCCTCCGTGGAGTCCTCCTCCTTGACTCGCGCTGCGCTGGCCATAATTAAAGTTTAATTGGAAAAATCGGGTTGTTGAACACCCTAAATCACCATGTTTTGTCACTAACGCGTTAGTGTGACCACGTTTGACAATTTTCCCCACGCCGCCCCCGACGTCAATCAGAAACGCGTCTGGTCTGGTAACATATCGATAAGTGAGTATCGGGAACCAGTGACTCAAACAAAAAGTTCCCGACTGCAGTGATTCTCTAGGACGGTCACACTAGCTAGTCTGGTCACACCGGCGAGTCCACAGAATTTGCTGCTAATTTTTTATATTTTTTTATAATTAAATTAATTTCCAAGCCCAAAAAAAATATAATTAAATTAATTAATAAAATATGCGCCCACCACGTCTACTGCCAACGCCTACATGGGCAGGATGACCACGTCCATTGGCCCAACGCCTCCACGGGCCAACTACGAAATGAGATTCTCTTTTCAACGCATCGTCGTCCACGCCATGTGAATGTGGGAATTCTTGACCAACCTGGCCACCACGGCCCACTATGAGTATCTCATGCTACAAATAAAACCAGTTATATTTCTTGGTGAAATTCCTGTGTCGGCTTCCATGCGTTCAGTCCACTTGTCGGGTTCGTCGACCATCTTGCAGGCCTCTGTTATTATTGGGCTGATTTGTAGGATGAGCGTGCAAGTATAAAGTTGGTATCCATCTGAACCCACCCCCACCCCTTCGCTCTTAAGGCCATACAAAAACAATGTGATCAGCAAGAAGAATCTGGAAGACCGGGAAAAATTGCGGTGGCAAAATTCTTTTGCCAGTTGACAGGGAATGTGCTCTGCGCCAGATTCGAGAACTGCCTCTACTCACAGCCACCGAGTTTATCTTAAGGAAGCGACAGCATTCGGATCAGATTTTATTTCTAAGTACGGAAAACCTGGCAAATCTGTTTGTAACCCAAGAATTCTAATCACCAACTTATTGTTTCTGTTCTTCCTGGTCGATGCTCTACGCCAGCTCTTTGGTGGTCTTGTCAAAAATCCTCAGCAGCTCAAACTATGTGTAGATGCATTTGAGGGTCTTGCTGGAGCTGCACAAGTCGGATGAGATAGGTCAGGCTTTTGCTAGCGACTGAGACTGCCAATGGTGAGCGTCTGCAATCCATATGAAGTATTAAGAGCTCCCTGTGAGAGGCTTGTTCTTAATTTTTTTTCCGCAAAAGTTGTGGGCTTAAATCTAGGCCTAAAACCGGTTTTAAATCACAAAATTTGTGTGAAATTGATATACAGGGTTGCCCATATTCGACGGACCCATGTTTTTTTTTTTAAAATCAAAGAAAAAAATAAAAATTTGGCGGTTGGCAATCTTAATCATTTAATTTGTTCCAAGTAGATTTGTTTACATCAATTTTTGAATATGATATCTCTCAAATGGCCGCCTCTGGCGTTGATGGCGTATTGTGCCCTTTTTGCAGCATTTTCCATCGATTTCGCCAACATTTCGGCCGGAATAGCGGCTATTTCTTCACGAATGTTGTCCTTGAGCTCTTCTACGGTCCTTGGCTTGTTAACGTAAACCTTTGACTTCAAATATCCCCACAAGAAGAAGTCAGGCGGCGTCAAATCGGGCGAACGCGGTGGCCAGTCCAAATCACCACTTTTCGACATCAAACGGCCCGGAAACAATTTCTTCAGAAAATCGATTGTTATGCGACTTGTGTGCGGTGGAGCGCCGTCTTGTTGAAACCAGAACTGCCTCATACGCTTTCGACGAATAATTGGCATCACAAAATTGGTCATCATGTCGCGATAACGCTCCTGGTTGATGGTAACAGCATGGCCATTTTCATTTTGGAAGAAAAACGGCCCAATGACCGTTTTCGCACTAACGCCGCACCAAACTGTGACTTTTTCGTCATGAAGAGGCACTTCTTGAATCTCCTGAGGATTTTCAGTGGCGTAAATACGGCAATTTTGCTTATTTACGGTCCCATTTCACACATTTCGGTCACATTTTTTAATTTTTTAAAAGCACGTTGAGTTTTCACAATTGACTTGTTCTGTTGAATGTAAATTTCAACTATTTCAGAGCGCTCGCGTGGCGTGTATTGTTCCATGGTAAAAATCTGCTTGGACTGACGCTTCAAACGCGGTATGTCATTAAGCGATCTGACATCTCTGTCAAAAGTTATGGCGTTGCCAGATGGGTCCGTCGAATATGGGCAACCCTGTAGTTTTATTGAGAAAAAATTTTTTGTTTTCTATAGTAGCGTCTTTATGCCATGTCCTTGTCGTACTTAGAATGTAGATTAGAGCGTACCTTGTATGAAAAGTAATACATTTTTATACACTTCGAAAGTGTATTATAATTTTGCACAGAAGTTTGCAACGCATAGAAGGAATCATCTCCGCCACATAAAGTATATATTTGACAGTACGAGCTGAGTCGATTACGTCCGTCGTCTGTCCGTCTGTCTGTTTCACGCGAACTAGTCCCCAGTTTTGGAGCTATCGGGCTGAAACTTTGCACAGAGTCTTCTTTTTACTGCACGCTGCTAATATGTCAAAACCGACCGGATCGGATGACTACTTCTTGTAGCTGCCATACAAATGTTCATTCGGAAGGATTTTAGTAAGAAAAACTGTTTTGTTCTCAATATTACTGCTCTCAAACACGGTCATGGGAAAATGTAATGTTTTTAAGCTGATCTGCGAAGTTTGGTCGAAGTCGCTAACCGTTGAGACAAGCTATTTCAAGTGTATCAAAACTTCGGTACAGACGAAGTTAGCTTTGCCTTTCTCGTTCTAGTTCTTTGCAACAGCAGTGTATTTTGTGTACAGTTTAACGAAAATTTTGACGGCTGCGCGGAGGTTTCAAAGTTTCCAATTTATCTTTAATTTATATTTGAACTGATAGATATTTCATACATATTAGCACTCTGGACTTTGAAAAAAGCAATTCGAGATCAAATATCGGCAGACCCCTTAGGTTGCAAAATAAGAAAAATTTTAAAAACTATATTGGTTCGATTGTGTGATTTGAAACTGTTCAGTTTTGCTAAATGTATTTCCTGCTTGAATCATTTGACATTTTTTCATCCAAAAAATACTTCCACGAATGGATTATCTCAATCATAAGACGCTACACACACACAATAGCTGCTGTATTTAGCGCAGGGCGACATCATGTACGAATTATCTCTGTGCTATCAGCAATGCCCAGATCAAGTGTTCTGAAATGTTCATTCGGAAGTTTCAACAAATTTCGAATGCTTATCTCTTCTATATAATTCCCACCATAAGAACGCCCATCTTTAGTTGGAATTGAAATTTGATTAAGATGCGGTGCTTGCTGCTCCTTTCGCTGGCTGTTCTGGTAGGTGATCCGTTTACCAACTGTACGAACAATTTCTGTTTGAATCGAACATTTGTAGAGCCTGGCCTATTCGCAAAACCCAACTGCAACCATCTCCCAATTCTTTGAATACGTCGAGAGCAGTCACAATATCCAAGCGGATAATGTACTGGATTCTGCACTGGACTTTATTCATAAAGTGGTGGAATTTGTGCCCGTCGAGGACCGAGGTCAGGGCGAAGTACTCTTAAAGAGTTATCTGGACAGGGGCAGGACCATACGTCAGCAGGTCGGTTTCAGTCAACAGAAGTTGGAATATGCCACCAATTTGCAGCTTGTCCTTGATGACATAAGGCCTCGATTAAATCCCCAAGTAATCGACATGAGCATGTCCGGGTTATTGGAATTGTCTAACGAAATGATCATTGAAGATGCGAAATTCTATAAGAAGTTCGTTAAAGGTGCATATGTCCTAATGGGAAAGCTAAGCAGCGACACGTTACAAAGAGAATATAAATTATTTAATATAATTCGCCAATATATGGACACTGCAGATTTGACACAGAGACAGCCATTGTTGAAACAATTATATAGCCTAAAGGACAGATATTAGGGGTTATCAAATATAATACCAAGTATGCATATATGTATGTGTGTATATATATATACCTTAAAGTTGCAAAATAAAAAAAATGTATTTAAAAAGTTTAAGATTGAATAACAATGTTTGATAAGGGCGCTAAAAATGAGCAGGGGCTGGCCTTCTGGAATTTCTAAAGCCAAAGAAGATTTAACATAGAAGCACAATTAGATGCGTCGACAACTTTTCACTCAGAAATTAGTCAGCGTCTGGTGTTCGCTGCTCTTTTGGCTCTGAGTTATTTTTGTTGACTATGTTCGTCTTCCTCCAACTACCTTATTATTTTTTGCACTTATTTAAAGTGAAGTGTTTACAAGACGCAAAGTACTGAGCATCAGTCAAAATATAGCGGAGATACAAATTGAGTTTTAATATTAGATCTTCGTTGACCACGATATTGCACACATATCATAAAGAATCATCAGTATCATAAATTAATGTAATCCATTTAACATTTTTTTCTATGGGAGGCTTGTTGTCACAGTGGAACAGGGCTATAAAAGGTCTACCTCTATGTAGGGGAGCTTTACTTAGACTCTCGCTAGTTTCCATAACAGAGTCTCCCCAGAATTGGGACTTCTTTGGAGCCTTCTATTAAAAATATTTGTCAATACCCATTTACGATACGAAATTAAATTTCAATTGCTAAAGCATTATTTTATTAGTGTGTTCAATTCCCGTTCAATCTTTTCAATCGAATTTAATCGGTGTCCCGAAACGGTCCTTGAATATTTAGGTAACGATATTATTTAAATTTCTGGTCATATGTACTGCCCCTGCCTTAGGCCAAACTGTCAATTAAACTCATACTCATAAACATACGTATACTCATACTCAAACTTAAACTCATACTAATACTCATACTCATACTGACACTCATACTCATACTCAGACTCAGACTCATACTCATACTCATACTTATAATTATACTCATACTCAATACTCATACTCATGTAGCCTTGTTCCAGGCTAACCATCTAGATGAACTTTGTAGCCATCTACTTCTTCCTCATTGATTTCAAAAGCATCTTCAAGATATACGTATGGTCACACTGAAAAATATTTAAAAAATCAAAAAAATCTGCTGCTAAAAAAGGTTAAGTCTGAATTGTTAAAAACTGAACCTAAAATGGAAAATATTGGATGGGTCTTTTATATGCGAGACACCTGCAGACATTGCCGAAGACACAGATGCGCATACTAATTCCCTAAACTCATTTAAGGTGTTCACCAGCCAGCGTAAAAGAGTAATTGTGTAAATTTACGCGAGGCAGCTGTTAAGCGCCCCTAAAAGAATTACCCTCGTAATTTTTGGTGTAAATCAGCTGTTTTGTTCACTTGTGTGTGTAAAGTTTAATACGTATTTTTAAAGCATTAATTGTAGGTGTACAAATCAAGCTAAATAGAAGCATGCAGAAAAATTAATAAAAAAAAAACTTAAGATGTGGACCATGATGCAGTCGGTAAAGTCGTAGACGACCTTATGGAAGATCTTACTGCAATTGCGTGCTGGCGGTGAGGAACCAAGTTCTGTGTGCCCAAATAAGTCAACTGGCGAACCAATGTGCTACCATTTTTTAATGACCAATGGGTCCCTGAGGCCCCATGCTTTATGTCGACTGCATTTCGACCCCAAATGGAACTTTCTGTTTGGTTAAACTGACAAAAAAAATTTAATTATTGTAGGTGTGACCGCATATTTTGAAGACAAAAATCTCGAAATGGAGCGATACCGAGTATTTTTGATCGATACTTTGAATAATTTTACAACACTTCAGCGCTTTACTATTTTTACACTTTTACGCTGATTTTGTAAACATACCCCAGGGCAGCAAAAAGTTGGTAATTTTTTTCTTATATGTTTTGTTGTTGTGGCGTAAACATTTGGTGTTTACGCTTTTTGCTTTACGCTTTTACGCGGGCTGGTGAAGTTCACACAGGCAAAATATTTGGCCAAACTTTGCTTAAAATATCAATGATTAAAGATTTTACAGGATTTAAACTAAAGTAATAGTTAATAAGCAAATAATTTCATTTCACAATATGGCTTACTATATATGGGCATTTCCAAAAAAAGTCCACCTGGGCCAAAAAAAAAAAAAATAGTGAAAAAAAAACACTATATTTGAAAGTATTTTCATAGGGAAACAAAGCAATTAAACTAATGTAAGCTAATCTTACATTTACTAATAACCCAATTGGATGTATTCGGTTTCACTCCCGTGCTAGCGCGATTTTTCTCATTTTGACATTAAATTTGCTTAATTTTTTAAAAAAAAAAAGTGTCTTTAGATTACATGTACTTTCGCTATCTAAAATATTTCTGATGGTACAAAGGGCTATACAAGAATGTATAAGAAACCATGGGAAACTATGCAAATGCAATTAACTGTAAGTTTTTGCTTCGCATTATAGCAGAAACCACATAAATATGATGATGGAAAAAATGTCACGTATCGACAGAGATAAATATTTGTTTATAAAAAATGTATTCAAGATTTTTAAATCAAATAATATAATGTATTATATTATATTAAATTATTATATTATCAAAGAACTATTCATTCATAAGATATTAAGATTATTTGGGCTTAGTTATTGTGTTAGGTTTCGCTAAAATTTGTCTTTATATAGCTGCTCGCGAAAACCACTTCTGTTTTTGTCACGTTCGAATAGCTTCCAATTTTGTCATTATTTTGGAAACCGAATTTCACTTAATATACACTTTTACACTAATCAAAGTTCTTATACATACATTATACAGTAAAAAACGAATTAAAAATTCGATTCAATTTGACTTTTTTTTTCATTTTCAATTTGTACGACGGTCACGGTTCGACAGAATGTAAATGCCCATATAGTAAAATTTTAATTAAAATTTGTCCAAACTGTGAACTCAGCATTAGACCTATTGCTTAATCTCCCATCATAGTAACAAGTCGTTCCAAAAGAAATAGCTTCTCCTCCTTTGTGAAATGCTTGCTTATTTTTTAAAATTGGTGGCAATAACTAAAGCAATAATCAGCCGAGTGCAGAGGTGCTGCCAACCTACTTTTAGCGCTTCTCTAGCCCTTCAGGCGTGACCGTGGCGCAAATGCTTAAATTTATAATCCACCAAATTTATAAAACCACCCAGTTGCTAAATCTAGGTCGATTTTGATTTGAGCAAAAACAAGAAAATGAGAAAACGGCCCTTAGTCCCACTGTGAAAGTTTGTTTGGAACTGCCGTTTGGGCAGTATTTGTGGTATTCCCGAAAGTGATTAGAGATTTCATTTAGATTTCGTAAAAGCAAATCCAAATTAGTTGATGGAACGACTCTTTTCTCGCATTTTACCTACAGATTTTAGTATGTCCTTTACTTCCTCACCTTTTGTGGGCACACTGGCCATTTTGTAGGGAGCAGCTGTGAACACCTGTTCGACGAGATCTAATACCCTTGGCATATTCTAGAGGTCATCCGCTGGATGTTCTAAATTACCTCATTCATTCTATGTACTTCCTTATAAAGCTTAGTACTCAGACAAACTAAATCGTCTGCTAGCGGAATTGACAACTTATTCTGATGGGTGGGTCAGCGTACGGTTCAGTGTGACGGTTCAACGACAAAACATCACCCTTCATCAAAATACCACCACGTGTAAAACGGTCACACTACGCCGATTTGCTTGAATTTGAATTTAGTTAATTTGCAAATATTTAGGTATTTTTGGAGTATATATGGAATGTAGAAGACATGGGCATTACAAAATCTTACCGTTGGTTTCAAAACATGTCGATCGATGATTTTTGTCGAACTTTTGCTGCTGCGTTCACTTTTCAGGTTTTATTTATCTGATCTATGGAGAAATACGCCGAAGGAATAAGGTCATTGAGCTTATCCAGCGAATGACCTCGTGCCAGTGAAACAAGGGTGCCGGAATACCCTTATCAATATCTGTGAATCGCTGTGACTGAGTCACAGTTACGAAAATTCTGCTCATCTCTAGTCTGAAGCAGCTGATTTGTGTTTATATAAACATTCATGTATAGTAAACAAAAGTTAAAGTATAGTTGTTGTTGCCATGCCAATTAAAATTGTTTAATAGTCCAAAAGGTAATAAACAATCCAAAGTTCTTATTTTTCTTCTTGGTTTTCAATAATCTTCGGTTATATTTGATAAATAATTTTGCTTAGACAAAATTCTTAGGTACAAATTATATTTACTTATGATGATTTAAATGATTAATTTAAAGCTCTAATTATAAATTATTTGTTGCATAATTGCTAGCACGAATTAATTAACTGTGGCGGCGCATTGCTGTTGCTGCTGGCGGCATTGTTGCCGGCGGCGCTGTTGCTGCTGCTGCTGAAGGGCACTCGGCGATGTTGTTGTTGTAGTTGGTCATCAATGTCAATGTAATTACCATCTAAATGTCGGTTTATATTTACGAGACTCTGCGTGCTCGGCTTGGGCCCTGGCGGTGGATAGTAGCCCATGCCCACTGGAACTCCTCCAGGTGGCAGCATGGACGGCGGCGTGCCGCTGCTGCTGCTACTGCTGGCTGCCGCGTAACTCGTTTGACCCATTATAGAGCTCATAAAACCATTGGCCACGACAAAGTTCCTGAAAAATTGATTACATCAAAAAAATGAGCCAGTTTCGATGGGAACCCGTCGGTGTTTAGGGGGTGAGACTGTCTAATTGGGTTTGTGTGCGCGTAAATGTCGTAAAATTAATTTCGTGTTAATTTTATGTGTGCGTACATCAATTAAAATAGTGACATTTCTTGGAATTACTTCCGTTGCAATACTGGCGGGGAAGCCAGTCGGTGCAGATAATATACGCATTTTTCGTATGCATTGAAAGTCCCAATACAAAATGAATGAATTATTTGACTTTGAAATTTATTTTCTTACTTTTTCGAGAGGAAAAGCTAGGCCTACATATAAATTCTTTCTTCTACAATCGGTACTAAACTATGTTAAAAGTCGGTCGATCCCGGATTTTCTCAAACCAAGTACGTGAGTATTAGCTTAAGTACGGGGTTTTCAATCACGAAATTCTTGTCTTAATCCCGATTTTAGCTTGGAAGAGCTTGACTTGAGCTTGATATAGGTTTTTTTGTATATCCCGTTTTAGAGATCGATCAGCTGCGTCTCCCAAATTTTCTGCAAAGTAAAATCAAGCTCTATTAATACTGAATATTTGGTTCTTAAAACACTAGGGGCCAATTTCGAATCTTCTAAATATCTGCTATGTTTTACACAAACTTACACAAAACAGAGCAAAATCTAAGTTTATCTGACACATAACTGCTATCTAGAATATGAAAATCTGACCTAAAACTAATATCGCTCTTGTTGAGCCGAAATGTCTTTTATCTCCCCAGAAGTAGTGGATAGAACGTATGAAGAGATATTCAGGCCTGTTCCCGTTTGCGATTCCGATCAAATCATGCGGAATCGAAATTGGTAAATGTATTCGCCTTCAAAAACCGACTGTGTTCTTCGGCTTTTAACATTAAAACCCCATTTACCTTCATTAGACCTTCTTGATGACAAAAAGATTTGCCCGAATTCTTTAATGATCTCTTGGAAATTACAGCCCTTACCTATTCCGATCAATCGAATTCGGAAACGGGAACAGGCCTGATTATTTCCTATATATACAAAATTAGACCACGAAGGAGGCTGGTCGACTGTATAGCTATTTCATGTATCTCCGGATTCAATTATCAGCCGTCTTCTGCGAGTTGGCAGAGACCATCTCATGCCAGCAATGTTATAACCGCTTGTTAATTCCAAGAGCAGGTTAACAGCAAAACCCTACGCCAACAGTGAAGTGTTTTCAAAAGTTATGAACAAACATAACTTTTTGACCTGTAGCCTACTAAAAGTTCTTAGCGATCTGATCCTAGAAAAATCTTTTCTTTTTCTTTATTCCTCCATATTTCACAGAACATCCTCATACTCTTTAGGATTCACATCAGTTTTGGCAAAGTTTTTTCTCAATTTTGTTTGGTCTGTGAGGCAAACCCACGAAGTTGCCCTGAACACGAAACGAATTAATTCTCATCGCCCTGTACCATCGAACACGATCGTTCGCACATGTCTAAAATGCTGCTTATATTTTTCCGCTCTTGCTCCCTAGTTTATGAAAATGTGATCTCAAAAAGTGATTGAAGTTCTTACTTCAAAAATTGTGTAAGTTTGAAGCATAAAAGGCTTAAATTGAGTAGAGTTTTCTCCAAACCATACTGAGTATACTAATAAAAATAAAAATATGGAAATTATCTCGCCTTTTTTTATGTGAGAAGATAAAAAGGAGAAAAATAATGGAAGATCGGTCTTTAATATTAATTGCATAACAGGCCAATTGTTAGTGCATAAACGGGTTTTCTCATTTATTTGTGTTTAGTACGCACTTAAAGAATAATTTTTTGAGATCACAAAAACGAGTTAATATTGTTCCGTTCTTAAGAACTTGATTTGAGTTTAGATTGGTTCTTTTTCAAGAACATTTTTGATTTTGATTTATTTTGATCAAGGTTATAAGCGGATTCCTCACATTATGGGGATTCGTACTAATGGCGAAAAACACAGAAAAATTATTTTGGGCTCGACTGGAAATTGAGCCCGTTACCCGTTCTGCACTTATCAAACAACGTAAGGAATGGCTCGCTAGCACATTGAGCTAATGCACACTTTATTAGCATATATACAAGTAAAAAGTGCAGCAATCAAGTGCTCCACTTGCCAAATAACCTGTACAAAGTTTCTTAATTTAATATTGAGTTAACTCCTTCGACTGAATATTTTTTCGTGCGGCCTGACATGCTTTTGAAGATTACTTTTCTGCACTTGCTCTTCTTCGGTGTTTTTGCTCGGATCTTATGGTATACTGAATAGATACTTTGGGCCTTACGTAATATAGATTAAGTCACTAGGTTGAAACTTAAAAATTGTGGCGCTGACAGTTTTTCTCTACAGTTTTTAAAAGCCTTTATCAATCATTATAGTAATCATTCATTAGTTCTCTAGCAGCGCTTACATACAAATGTGCCTGGAGTTTGAAATAAAGAGCGGGCAGCACCTTCTATGTAATCATTTAACGATTTTGATTGGCCATTTAACAACTTGACTTTATTGCCTTCTCGAAGTCGTAATATGCAGTTTGGATATAATTTTGAAATGTTAATGCGCCGATTCAGCACTATAAAATAATTTTTAATCGGTCAAAAAATGGTTAAAATTTTAGAATCGCTGATAAAACTGACTAAAGATATTTTTTGAAACGAAACTTTTTCATGCAGAAGAGGTCCGGTTAGGGTCCAGGTTCGGGAGGTCAAAAATTTATAAAGTTCCAAAAACCCAAACCGAACTGGTACGGCCCTTTCGGTTGAATGTGGAGGCTAATTTTGTGTGAACATGTATTTGTATGAAGAGAAACAGGAAAATTCAAATACATAGATCAGTATTCTTTCCAAACAGTTTAATGGCATCAAACATCATAATTTTTCCCGAGAAACGCTTCCAAAATAAGGAAGATGAAAACTCGACAAAGTTTCCAGATTTACCTTTGAGAAGGGAAGGTAAGCGTGGAACGTTTGTTTTATGAAATAATTACCATGTCATCGCCAAAAAATTGTATGAACACAAAACCAATGTTCACTCTTTCTTTCGCTATACCAAAATGAAAATCGAAGTACCGGTATGGAACCGAATACCGAAAAAATATTAGAAACAAAACAAAACCTTTTACCGAAACATACAGGGTTTGTCCGGAAAGTAATAGGACTAAGTCGATTTAAAAAAAATGTATTAAACCAATCATTACAATTCTTTAAAAACTTTCAAAATATGCTCCTGCTGCGTCGATATAGCGCTGCCAGCGCTTCAAGCATTAAAGGCGTCACGAAAGGCATTCTCCGGAATAGCCTTGAGAGCCGCGGTGCATGTTGCTGGGATCCCCTCTGTCGTTTCACTTTGATCCCCTTTCAATCGGCTCGCGCGGCGGCGTCAGCGTTGGGATGCCGCCCTTGGTCAGGTAGCTGTTCACAGGAAGTCACTTTTCAAGTTCAGTTTTAAGACCATCTTCGCGCACACCTTGCGCATGTTCAAATGCTCCGTCACAATGTCATGAACCACAGATTTTGGTAACTTTAACATCTGGGCAATCAAACGAATACTTAGTCGACGGTCTGAGTTCAAAACTTTACGCACACGAGTCACATTGTCGGTATTTGTCGAAGGTCTTCCATTTCGGTCTTCATAGGCGAGCTCTTCCCGGCCCTCCACAACGGCCTGGTGTCACCGAAACACATCACTTCTTGTTAAAGCAACATCTGGGTAAGCCTGCTTGATCATATCAAGCGTCTCTGTCGCAGATTTACCGAGTTTCACACAGAATGTAATCGCGTACCTCTTGCCGGCTTGCACCACTCACAGAAACACGTCGCGCGAAAATGCCTGTCCTGACTCTCGCTTGGAGACAACTGACCAGCCGCTCATTCGTTAGCTGGAACGGCCTCTACCGAATTCAGTCGGGGCGCGCTCGCTTCGAAGTACAGTCTCGGCGGAAGTAAATTAGTCCCATTACTTTCCGTACAAACCCTGTAAGTTTCGGTACGTACCAGAATGGGAATCGAAATACGATTCGGTTTTATTCCCTGCCTTATAGGGACAGAGATGCTTCCTTCTAAATATTATAAGCATTTGCACAACTCCATGATTTCATTTTACCCATTTTTAGATTAAAACACAAAGAGAGAACAAAAAGTGGGCCAGATCACTCTCTCTCTCTCTCTCCCATATAAAAAATGCTCCAAGGTCGAGCCGAAGTTAGCTTCTCTCTATTATGGTAAAGTAAACTTATTTTCTTAACAGGGTTTTCCCTCTGTGTACAAGAGGCCGAAAACTAGAAACAGAAAAGAAAACTGTAGACTGTCTAGGATGATGCGCACTGCTACATCTAAGATCTTCACCTTGGATACGTATTTAAAAATCGGTTAGGCATGTCGCAAATTACGGTATATTATATGAGATAACCTCTCGAAGAAGTAACAAAATGTCCATCTAAAATTCCTAACCAAGGCATCACGAGTACATTTTGACTGTTGCATAATGTTACCTGTAGTGCTGATCTATTTGAGCCTTCTCAATGCGTTTGTCCTTGGCACGACGATTCTGAAACCAGATTTTGATTTGTGTCTCGGTTAGACCCAAAGTCTCGGCCAGCTCGAAGCGGCGACTTCTCGAGATGTATTCATTACGATGGAATTCCAGCTCCAGGCGAAGGGTCTGCTCGTTGCTGAAGGTAGTTCGCTGTCGTCGCTGGCGCCCCTCCTTGCGACGACGCCGCGCCACTGGAATAGAGACAAGACAAATCATTAATAATCCTTCACAATAGAGATGTTAGAGTGAAATTAATCTCACATTAGGCTCAACCCCTAAACGTGGACAACTGTCCTTGCGTGTTGGCAAGTTAAACAAATAATTAACCACAGAATTCTCTCACAATTCGTTCGCGTTGTTAGTGCACATTAAAAATGCATTTTACACGTGGTTTTTTATGAGTTCGCTACCCCCGCACAAGAATCAGTCCTGATCCGGGAAACTTTTAACAATGCCAACAGCTGGCTCAACTCCTCACCTCCCCTCAGTTGGCATTGTTTGTTTGCATTCTCCAGCTCAACCAACCGCACATTATGGCCACGCCCATTCTACTCGATTGTCTGGGTCTAATTGATGTAACAAGGCGAAGCTGACAAGTTGAATTTAGCTGCGGGGGAAATAATCTCTAGTTTTTGCCTGATTACCCTTTTGCTTGAGGAACACTCGAAACTGGCTTATGTTGTGCCTCGTTTTTTTTTCGAAATCACGTGAGAAATTCGATATGCAAGTGTCCTTTGACGTTTAAGTGAATGTTGCGGGTGATTTTGAAAGAACTTTTTTTTTGGTTTCCTGTTAAGCTCAATTACAATGTTAATTTCCATACTCTGCAGAGTCCCAAACCGTCTCATGGTGCCTCCACTCATTGACGATTGATATTGACATCTATTAGTTGTGGGTCTATAGGGTGCACACGAACCCTTAAGGGCTATGCTATTAAAAATGTGCAAATTATGTAACAGGGAGGAGGAAGCATTTCCGACCCTATAAATGCATATGCATATATTCTTGATCAGCATCAACAGCCGAGTTGATTTAGCCATGTCCGTCTGTCCGTTTGTCTGTTGTTCGTTTGTCCGTCTGACCGTCCGTGCTGTCTGTCCGTCCGTCGTCTCGACTTTCTTCTGTACGTCGATATCGAGACTGGTAAGAGATAGACCTTAAAAATTTCTTACTGGGCCCCTATGTACATACATAGGTGTATACCGTACGCAGATCGAGTTTGTTTCAGATTTGCAAAATTTCCCTTTCCCAGAGCCACAATTTTAAACTTACAACCTCGTCGTCTAAATATATTATCTTAGGCCATAAATCAATCTATTCTGAAAAGCACAAGGAGATCTGAGCAAAAACACCAAGGTTATTCACGAAACACATCGGCCTTGCTTGTTATAATATGATTAAAGGCAATGCTCACAAATCCTCCCTTACAGCCCTCATATGGGTAGGGCGAGCAATCCATTAGAGTCTTTACAGGAGTTTAATGCTTTAAGCCCAAATGCGCCTCCAAGGCACCCGAAGAATAGAATCTTTAGGAAATTTTTTAGATTTAAAAATTGGTCATTCAGGTACGAATTGGATAGCAGGCCTATATACTGGTTGTTGCGGTACGTGAGAGTATTGATTTATAACAGATTGTTGTTGTTGGGTTTTATTCGCAACTGCATGGGATCACTAAGCAGTATATGCTCACTTTTTAATACTCCAAAGCGGTAATCAGTCTTAACCAAGAAAAACATTGATCTATTGGAAACGACTCTACAGCGAAAAAATTGAAGAAGCAGTGTCCCACCCGCTGGGACTAGCGTCACGAGTCTGTACTAATGTTTCTGGAACTTCAGAAAGCAGCTTTTGTTTCTCTAGGCGAAATGGGATGACAATACGAGTGCATCGTTGGCACATCAATTGAGTACATTGATTAAAACCCCAGAGTTTCAGTGTGCAATTAACAGCCATTATCGCAGTCACATGGCCACTTAGCCGACCTCTTCAAACTGAATAAGCGGACTTGGAAACAGCGATGAAATGTACAGAGACCGTTACAGCCGAACTGGAAGATATGCGAAAAATTATGAAACTGTGTTTAAAATTTCTTTTTGAGGTTTCGGTTATTATTTTCTTACGGAGGGTGTTCAATTTTCCTTCCCGAAATTTACCTAATATTCCTTTTGTGTGGATGTTGGAAAATATATAAATTGGCCACTGATTTGTATCTGATTATAAGATTTAAATAAAATGAGGCACAATGCACAACATAGAGAAAATTACAATTGCAGTTGCAGTGGCAGCTTTTAAAATGAAGAATTTAGACTATAGAATTGTGTTCGCCTGTTGCCGTCTGCACGACGGCATTTTTCAGGGCGAGCAGGATCTCACTCAGGTGCACATATCGCTGCAACGCAAGATGGCTCAATTCATGCCTTGGACTGTGCCCTAAAACAACAATATGACTAGTTGCGCAAGCGTGGCGCAAGATTCCATCCTGATTGTCTGGTGCAGGAGTATGAGGCAGCCACATGAAGTGATTATATAAAACCCTTTTCTTAACTGGACACCAACTGCTTCTGAAGCACTTTTTGTAAATGCGGTTTTTTGTCGTCATAACTAAAATTTTGCAGACGATTTTTAGTCTTGCACTCCATTTATTTTTCTTTTGTCTTGCCTTTTGACAAGTGACACAAGGAAAAAATGACTGCACAATATCTCTGGGAGAAATATCAGCTGTTCGATACAGTCCCACACGGTTCATCGATATGGCAACCTCAAAATTCTTGTGTGTATTGCTTGGCTTTCTCCCGTACCGAACATCAGAATGAGACAAGGAAAAATTCCTTAAGCATTTTTTTTATATGGAGTTTGACAGCTGAAAGAAAATTCGAACGCCCTCCGTACTAGGCTCTATAGTGATTCCTAGAAGCTTTTATGAAAAATTATCTATACAGCCTCAAAGGGCTAAGCCAAGCTTCCCTCAATATCTTGCTAATAACACAGGCCAACAAAATGACCATCTTTGTGAGATGCAGCCCTGTGGATTCAAAAATATGATAAGTTTATGTTCACCGATTCCAAAACTGGTTTCGGTTTAGCTCCATCAGCTCTTGTTTCCAAGATATGGCGGAAAAACGAAAATGTTGCATTTTTGGCACTCTAGGATTTATGGAGGCCACACTAGGCATAAATGTCTAAGTTTATGAGCTATTTGTTCAGCGGGTAAGTGTCTAAATTTGCCTCTAAAGTCAGACATCTTATGATTTATGGAATTTTTCCATAATATATCATCCCGTGTAAGCTAGCGCAGTTATTGAATAATTATTTTCGCCATCTGGGCATATGGCCAAACATATGATATAATTTTGTGATTTTTATGGCATTTAAATCAGTTTTTTTTTGGCATAGTAATAGCACTATTACAATTTCGGAGTTATCTCTAGAATTCAACTGCACTATTTCGACGTCAAAGTTTCTTGTATGACATTTATGATTTAATAATTGCAGCACAAATATTCAATTTCGCCCTTAATTTGCTGCATAATTTTCAAACCATTTTTTGTTCAACATGAATTTCAAATATTTATTTTATTCTTATTTGGCTTGGCTTTTATTGTGAAGCTAAACGAAATTTTAGGTTGAGCACAAATGCCTTTTACGGGTTCAAAAAGCGGGGCACACTGAGTGATAGAGCAAAGAGGTTGATTCATTAAATGTTTCAGTGTTTCTGTACGATTGCTGCACAAGTAAAAAAAGCTTTAGGCCAATATAAATGCCTTGACTCAAACTGAAATTAATTTCGGGTTTAGTCCCTGGTTTGGAGGTAATAGTAGGAAAAAAAAGCGCCGCAGGCAAATTTTTTTTTAAGTCGCGCGTGGTAATGAGTTTATAAGTTGATGAACAAAGCGCTCAATTAAGGCAGCAGCAAATAAGAACCGAAAATATAAAATGAAATAAGGCCCCAAATTTGGGGTAGTATTTCATAATAAAACAATGTAGCCCAATTTGAAGTATGAAATAAGGCCCCACTGCGATGAAATAAAGCCCAAAAAAAAAATTAAAGAAGGCCCAAGTTTGGGATGTTATTTCATATAATAAAAAACTCCAATTTTAAAAATTTGAAATACAAAAATCGCGCGATTTCTTGTCTTATTTCCCTTATAAAATGAAAAAGAACCCCCAAAGAAATAACGCCCCAAATTTGATCACAAAATTGTGGTTTTTGTTTTCTATATAAATTTTTTGAAGCCTATTTATTTTTTTTTTTGGGGCCTCATTTCATTGGGGTCTTATTTCGCAGAGCCATTTTTTTTTTTAAAAAAAATTTTTTTTTTTTTTTTTTTTTTTAAAATATTTTTTTTTTTTTTTTTTTTTTTTTTTTTTTTTTTTTTTTTTTTTTTTTTTTTTTTTATTTTATTTTTTTTTTTTTTTTTTTTTTTTTTTTTTTTTATTTTTCCTTTTTTATCTTTTATAGCGATGGCTCCTGGTTCCTCCCAGGGGGGCGAAAACATTTCGCCATTTACACGTACACGACCCGAACGCTTGCCGAAGCTGAGACCAAAAGAGCAGAAAGCCGTCATTTGCTCGCCACAATTCGAAGCGATTAGGTCGAAGCAAATTCCGGCGCTTTATTTTCGCACACCAATACTCTCTCACTTTTTGGCCTCGCTCTCGCTGGTCATCGCTGTTTTAAACCAATAACCGTAACCGAAACGGAAAAAAAAGCGATGCCACGATTTAGGATCGGCTCGAGCTCCGAACAACCTAGAGACTCTGACTCAAAAGCTGTTTGCGGATCACGTAATCTTTGTATGTAATCTTTGTTCCTTGAATATAACTTTTATGTTGGACTTTAGTTACAAAAACAATAATTTTTAAAATTTAGACTTTTAGGTACCTTTTTAGCCATTTTTTAAGCATGTGTGTGCTTTAACGACTTTTGTAATAATCAAACCATAAATATTAAGCTGGTTCAGCATTTTTTTTTTTCATTTTTGGGCTATTTCTAGCAATTATTTTTTGGAAATTTAGCAACTTTCGGTGCTCATATTTTGGCTTTATGCCCTCTAGTTAAGAAATATTTGCATTATGTTTTAGAAAAGCTTACCATAATATTTACAAATATTTTGCTCAAATTATCTCAGGATGGATTTTTAAAGGCGAATTTCTAGAGATAAGGTTCGGGAGAAGGCTAGACTTATTCTTAATACCACAAATCTACTTATCAAAGATCATATCTATAGTATATCTGTTATCCGTTTGCTTTAAATTACCTTTAAATTTAAGCTTTATAGAGAAATAGAAAAATAAATTCCTATTTGTCTTCCATCACTGCCATCGACTCCACACTCTATATCATCCTTAAATTAACCTTCTACTGACCATAAAAACCACCTTAAGCGTAAACACCGCAAGAACACGTAAACGAGAATTTTTACAGCTGAATGAATTTTAATTTTTTTTCTTTTTCTTTTAACACCCCTTTCCTCTTTACCTTCTTGTTGTTTCCTCGGTTTCGGGTTGTTGATTTTTTCTTCACTGATTTTACATAATCCTGACGAGTGCAATGATATTCAATAGCTTGCCAGGGGCTTTGTTTTTCTACACTTAATCACCTTTTTTTTAGTTCCTGCGGAACTAATTTTTTCTGTTGCTAGATTTTAGCACCTGTTCTGCGCAGGCGTGTGAACTTTGGCTCATTTCCTTTAAAATGCTTGAAATTTTCGTTTAGTTCTGGCAGCTATGCTGGCTCCCCTGTGCTTCAGCTGCCCGAGATGCATGCTGCTACGACGTGGAGGAGCGCGACCGGTCTTTGCTGCGCTGGCCAGACATTTGGCCAAAAACAGTGACAAGGATATTGTGGTGAGCTTATGCTGAGAGAACGACTTAGCCATATTTGTATATGAACGATTTGTGTTATTTCAGATACCACCCGAACCCACAACATGCTGTATGTCCGGTTGCGCTAATTGTGTTTGGCTGGACTATGCCCAAACTCTGTCCAAAATATTGAACGACAATGATGAGCGTGCTCGTGAGATTGTTATTAACAAAATTAGCGATCCAAATTTGAAAATGTTTTTGAGTCTTGAACTACGTAATCTGAAAATGATGCGCGAATCCCAAAAAGATAAGACAACCGAAGAGCCAAAAACAACGTTGAAATAGTACAAAAAGAATGTCGTTAGTTAGGAACGTTAGCACAATTCTATGTAATATATTTGTAGCGATAAGGTAAGACCATTAAACCTCAAATACTGAATTGAAAATATAAGCGAAGTAATGATTGAACTAAATGAACTAAACACTCAAGGTATGTATAAAATGTTATGTTCTGGACTCTTCAATTTTCTGTGAAAATTGCTGGAGCTTCATAAGGTCTAAGCTCTAAATGTTCCTCAATTCTATTCAGCCTGATCCTAGATCGATGCTTAGCGCATTAAGGGCTGCTTAAATATTCGAAAGGAAGTATCTATTAACATAGTTCTTTCCAACTATATGTATTATAATTTGCCTAAAAAATATCCTATTCATCATTCCAACAATCCCCATTTCGTATGTCATTGATGCACCATGCTCAAAGATGAACACAAAGCGCTGCTGGTCGACGACGCTGTGCCCGCAAACGCGCAGACGTCTTACCACAGGTAACAATAAATAATTCTGCTATTGAATATGTAAAACGAGCAAGCAATTTGTTTTTCCCCAACTCTCACATAAAACCATCCGTAGTTGTATGGGCTACTAAGAAGCCAGATTGTTATTAAGCACTTCCTACCAGTCAAGATTCGCTTATTGATAGCCAAGACCCTCCTAACTTCTGTCCTCTTCTATGGTGTTAAAGTATTTAATAACTGTGACTCAGCAAGTAAACGTTAAATACAAGTAGCCTTTAACAACGTAGCACGTTACATCTACAATCGAAGACGAACTGAAAGAATAACTAACGCATCCATTAATATATTTGACTAACCCCTACAATCCGCCGACCCAACAGGAAGTCTGTTTAGCCATACAAAGGCTAAAGAACAACAAATCACCAGGCGCGGATGAGCTGCCCGCTGTATTGCTCAAGACTGGAGGGGAAGAATTGGTAAGGTGCATGCACCAACTTCTTTGCCGTATATGGGTTGACGAAAGCATGCCCGACGATTGGAATCTAAGTGTCCTATGCCCAATCTTTAAAAAAGGAGACCCTGCAGTTTGCGCCAACAACCGCGGGATCAGTCTCCTTCCCATTGCATATAAGGTTCTGTCGCGTATTATTTGTGAACGTCTAAAACCGCTTATTAACACACTGATTGGACCTTATCAGTGTGGCTTTAGACCTGGTAAATCCACCACAGACCAGATATTCACATTACGCCAAATCCTGGAGAAGACCTATGAGAGAAACATCGAAAATCACCATCTTTTTGTCGATTACAAAGCCGCTTTCGACACACCGATAAGGTCAAGGTTTTTTGAAGCCCTGTCTACCTTTGGTATACCAGCAAAGTACGTTCGACTTTGCATGATGACGTTGAGAAGCACTCAAAGCTCCGTCAAAATAGGAACGAACCTCTCCGAGCCTTTTGATACCAAAAGAGGTTTTAGGCAGGGTGATACCTTATCGTGTGACTTCTTTAATCTGCTGATGGAGTACATACTCCGCCGGTGCCCAAATGCCAACAGATCGGGCACCATCTTTAATAAAGATGTAATGCTACTCGCATACGCCGATGATATTGACATTATCGGCAAGACCGAACGGGCGGTAAGCATGGCGTTTTCAGAGATTGAGAGGCAGTCGGAACTGATGGGCTTAGCGGTAAACGAGGACAAGACGAAGTACCTAGTGTCCTCGAAACAGAAGTACACGCGTCTTGGGCAATCTGTTGCAATGGGAGAGTACAACTTTAAAGTTGTAGAGGACTTTGTCTACCTCGGAACGATGATAACCGGCGACAACAACATCAGCCTGGAAATCCGAAGAAGAATCACGCTCGCAAACCGATGCTACTACGGGCTCAGTAGGGAGTTCAAGAGCAGAGACCTCAAGCGAAGAACAAAACGAGAGCGTAAGTTAAAGTCGGCTCTAACCGACTTCGATATACCCGTTACTCATGAAAAAACATGTTTAACAGTGTTCCCGCGTTCCTTAGTGTGACCATCCAAAAAGTATGCAACATTTTTTTTAGGGTGGTAGCGGGGAGGGCTTGGTTCACTTTTTTGCTTATAACTTGAGAACCGTTCATCCGATCTTTATCATTTCTTCGGCAAATCGATTCATTTTGCTAATTACTAACTATCTCTAGAAGGTACGAATCCTCTATCTTTAAAACTGTAGGAGATATAACTTTTTTCCAAATTGCGGGGGCGGGAGGGGGCGTGGCCAAAATTTGAAACAAACTTGATCTGCGTGCAGATAAAAGAAGCATTTGTCCCATACATGTCAAACCTCTATCTCTTACCATCTCTGAGATCTAGGTGTTCATACAGACGGACGGACGGACGGACGGACGGACGGACAGACGGACAAGGCTAAATCGACTCGGCTGTTGATGCTGATCAAGAATATATATACTTTATATGGTCGGAAATGATTCCTTCTGCCTGTTACATACATTTGCACGACTTTAGTATACCCTTTTTACTCTACGAGTAACGGGTATAAATAGCGCTATACAAGTCGCTTATCATCCCAGTCCTGCAATACGGCGCAGAAGCATGGGCAATATCATCAGCGGATGAGGCGGCGATTGGCGTTTTCGAGCGAAAGATTCTTCGCAGGATTTATGGACCTTTGAAAGTTGGCGAGGATTTTCGCATCCGAAAGAATGACGAACTGTATGAGCTCTATGGGGATACTAGTCTGGTCAAGCGCATAAAGCAACAGCGGCTGCGCTGGCTGGGACATGTTACCCGTATGGATGAACAAGCTCCAGCAAAAATGGTCTACAAGAGGAATGCGAAAGAACTGGGACATGGCAAGGTGGCGTGAAAAACTGGTGCCCGTTACTCATGAGAAGAAATGTTTAATAGCATTCCTGTGTTGCTGAGTGGAAACATCCGAAAAGTATGCAACATTTTTCTAACTGGGCTATTTTATATCCGATCTTGATGAAAATTTCAGGGATTATAGTTATTGCGAATGCAAATTTAAGTTTCAAATTTGAACTCGATTTCTTAAAAAATGTGGGATTTATTCAGCATTTTTTATTGTGGGGGCGGGGGTGGGCGTGGCAAAAATTTGAAACAAACTTAATCTGCGTGCAGACAATAGGAGTCTACATGTCAAATTTGGTGGCTCTGTCTCTTCTAGTCTCTGAGATCTTGGAGGAGATAGCATAGAAACAGACGGACGGACAGACGGACATGGCTATATCAACTCATCTCGTCGGATGCTTCCTTCTGTGCTTTACAAACATCCGGCCAATTTTAATATACCCTCTCTAAGGGTATAAAAACGACAGAATTCGCAAAGCTCTTCAGTTGCCTAGTTTTAGTACCTCCAGAGTTACTAGCTGTCCCGGCGAGCCGTGCTGTGGACCTTTTGATCTTTACCATCCAAGATTGAGTAATTTTCGCCATATTTAAGAACTTTTGATCTGTATCATATGTCAATTTACCCGTCTTCTTGATATTCAAAATTCAATATTCAATTTCGCGATTTTTTGTTACCGATTGACCGCCTACACCTTCTATTTATCCTTCTATTTACGTGTCTATTTACCGGTTTACTTAACTGTCTTCATGACAATCTAAAATCAAAAACCCTCATTAGCAAGTCACGATTGCGCACACTGCACCTGCTATTCTCATACCTACAAAATATGGGCATTTCCACAGAAAAGTCTAGCGAGACCAAAAAATTAAAAGTAGTTAAAAACACAATATTTTATCATATCTTTATTAGGAAACAATTTAATTAAACTAATGTAGGCCCATCTTAAATTTATTCATAGCCCGTAGCCAGATATTCGAATGCAAAATCGCTTATGCGTCATTTTTCTCAATTGGATTGCATTGATTTTTGGTCTCATAAAACTTTCTAAGGGTACAATGTTAAAAAAAATGAATAAGAAATTATAAGAAAGTACGCGATTTTAATTAACTGTAAGTTTCTGCCTAAAATTGTAACAAAAACAACATAAATTAAATGAGGAAATTAAGGTGAGGTAACGTCACGTCAGATATTTTTGCTAATAAAAAAATCGAGAAAAAAAATCAAATCCTTTGCTTAATTCGCAGAGTCTTGACATTTTCTAAAACAACTTAAAACCCACTTTCGTTTTTTGTAACATGTCGCCAGCACATATTTTGGCTTATAACTTCTTAAGGCTAATTGTAGCTATTTAAT
Organism: Lordiphosa stackelbergi; assembly: GCA_018904235.1. Classification (NCBI taxonomy): domain Eukaryota; kingdom Metazoa; phylum Arthropoda; class Insecta; order Diptera; family Drosophilidae; genus Lordiphosa; species Lordiphosa stackelbergi. The sequence goes on from JAEIFU010002637.1 coordinate 28,006, forward strand.
TGCTTTCCAAATATAAGAAAAAAAGACTTTTTAAAAACTCAAGATTTTACTATCTCTTATAATAATTTTTTCGTAAAAACGTAATGTCACATCAGTTTGAAAATGTCCATATATATACACAAAAAATTTCATAAAAATCGGTCAAACCATTTGAGAGGAACACTAACACCATGACACGATATTTTTATATACTAGATTGCATATATGCGATTCCGAATTGTGGAACTCTGATTATTATATTTTACTTTTCCTATTTTGTTTAGTCCCAATTTGGTGTTTTTCTTGGGTTGCCAAATATTTTCCCCCTTTTTTTACTATTTTTTTTTTGTTTTTCTAGAATACATTCGACAAACTAATTGAATTTTAAGAAAAACGTCGGTTCCCAGAACTTAAAGAGATTTAATTTTTGTATGAGTTATTAAATCAAATAAAATGTTTAAAATTCATTTGATTGTTGTCGCATACACTAAATTTCCAGAAAAATAATTTGGCTCACATTTCCAAAATATAATTTGCTTATTAAAATTGTTTGGGTGGTGAGATTAGCGAAATCTCCCAACAAAACACTAGGGATTTGAAAGCATCCAAAACTGTGACATCAAGAATTGGATTTGGGTTGGAATTTGGGTTGGAAAAGATTTCTGTGAAACCGTTTTATGTGCTTGAATTTATATGTGAAGTGGGAGAAAGTAAAGTGAATTGAAACTGACTGTTCAAAGATTTGAGCAATTGATTCCAAACCGCTCAAATTCACCATTTGATCTAGCTAGACATATTTTTTACATTACATATAAAGTTTTACGATTAAAATTAGAAATGCAAACGTGATCTAGGGATTTCTGTGTCATCCTCAATATTGTGGTTTGCTCAAATGACTTAAAGTTGTGACCCCCATTTTGCTCTGCTTGCTCCTTATAGAACTGACGAGTGATTTGATTACCAACGAGAATGTAAAACTGGATTAGTTAGTGCCGTAAAACAGCTTGGATCGATATATGTATTTCACGTGTTTTGTTAAGCAAGTTGACAATCGGACCTCTTAATGCGATTTTCCGAGACGCTTTTTCTTGCATAAATATGATCAGAGCCTGATTTAAGTATGGACCGATTCGTTATTCCTCTGAACAAAGAGCAACTCCGAGATGCAATACACAGCGTTTGGAAAAATGAATTGTTAGAATTTGGGACGTTACACTTAATTTATACTCACAGAAGGCTGAAAATCCAGCGCTAAAATGTGGATCACTTGGAAAACCAGGAAACGATACACTCGCAGCTCCCGTCGATATGGGTCTGGGGGGGCTAACATAACTGTGCTTCATATAATCCTCTTTTGGGGCAAACAAGTCATAGGCTGGAAACCCAACCAGCGATACACGTTCGTCACTTATCGAGATGTCCGGTGAGGAGACACTACCGCCATCACTGTGATAGGGCGTCTCACAACTAGGCGACTTGTGGGTGCCCACATCGATGTCACCACTGTCACTGTTGCGCGTCTCGAGATGCCCGTAAAGACGTTCAAAAAACTGACGCGGCGACGACGGACGTTGCGGTGCGTTAAGTGTGACGCTTGTCGGTATCGGTGTGACAATCGGACTTGGCGCAGATTTGATAGCACCACCACCACCCACTTGATCCGGGCTCTGGACTTGTGAGGGCAGCATTTGGCAACTGGACTAATCACTTGTATAATCGGCGAGCGACTGAACTGGGCTTTACTTCCGATGAGACTGAAAAGCCTCCGGCATGGCCACTGGCTTCCGTGTTGGTCAACCTACGACGACAACGACGCTTATCCTGCGCTGCCGCTTCCGAACAAACGAACGGGAAAAAAAACTTAACGCATCGCAAATTATGCGCCACATTAAAATTAAAAACAAGGCGCCTAAAATTGTGGTTCATAAAAAATGACATCCGCCACACCTGCAGCAGAGACTGGCAAACGCTGATTGGTCAATGGACGCAATTTAACCCCCAACTTCATTTCCGCACCACAAGGGTTGAAGGCAAGCAGGATAATCAAACTAAGCGCCGCCCATTTAACAGCAAAGGAAGCAGTTCACAAAGCAAGCAGTGGATGTTCTAGAATTCGCTGGACTAGTTCCAAATCCTAATGAACTGCTTGCAATGAATTGAAATTTATATTCAACAAACAGTTCGAAGTCGAAATACTATAAACCGATCCGGTATTTGCTTAACAATTTTCAGCTGAAGTTAATGTTAATGAACTTCATGATTTTTTTTAGAAAGCAAAAGCTTGATTTTCCAACAAACGAAAGCTTTATAAAAAACAAGATAAAAAATTCAGACTCTTAAAGCAGTCTATTTGGTTTTGACTGTTTTCATCGAATCGGATCGTGTCTATCTGCTTACCTCTTAAGGGGTTTTCGGGTGGTTCAATAAAAGCCCATGGGTTTATTGTACCCATTTGAAAAATGATTTATGGAATATATATAATTCTATTTGTACAGAGTAACCAAAGGTACACAGTGTATATTAAGCATGTGCAAAAGTATGTAACAGGGAGAAGGACTCATTTCCGACCCTATTTATACTTATAAATCTGTAGGCCCGCCTGACTGACAGACCGACATATCATCAACCAACGGCCAAAACTGCTTATTCTACAGATCTAAGATTTGGCATAGACCTTCGTTTAGTTATGCAGGCGCGCACCAAGAAAGAAAATTTAGAAAATTTCACCGCGAATTAGGTAAAAATGCAAAAGAAAAGTTTCTATGGGGCACATAAAGGCTGTAGCGCTCTGAAAATGGTGTGGACTAAACTGTTTTGCTAAGAGCGCGAAAGAGTGAGTGAGAGAAAGAACGACTCACAAAAAATAGTTATGTGCTTTGTGCGTGTAAGTGTGTTTATTTTTATAAAAACAAAAAAACAAATGTGGAATAGCCTCATCCAATTAAATTAAATCTTGTGGCATACACTAAACACATCGATAGCTTTAAAAATATGTTGACCGTATTACAAAATTACGTGACACACGTGTGTGTGTCCGCCTCTCGGTCGGTTGGGTTTACTATTTTGAGCTACTATTTTGCCTGGGGTTCGCGCGTAACAAGCCTTGGCTTGGTGTCGCATGGGCCACTTGAACGTACTGAGCATTGTACGTCAACGTCCATAAAAAAAAAAAGAAGTTGGAATTTCACAAACGGAACTGTGGCGCTCAGATAATATTTTTGACTAAGCTGTTTTGCTAAGAGCGCGAGAGAGAGTGAGCATGAGAGGGATCACATTCACATAAATTAGGTATGTGTGTATTACAAATATGCCATGGCTCTTTGAGACAGCGCTACGTGTGTTAGAATGTGTGTGTAGAGCGGTGGAAGATGGAAAGGAGGGTGGTGAAAGAGTGGTAAGCGGGTGGGGAAAAACGGGAAAGCCAATTTGAATTGAATTATACAGGCCTGTTCTTAATGTCACTTTGGTTTTTATATAAACGTTTTTTCGTTGAACTCTATGTTAATAAGTTTGTAGATCCGGTTTCAGTAAAAGTGGAATTGCTCAAGCAGTTGAAACCGACAGCTCAATGTCAAGTGGATTCAATTCGTCGAAAAAGGAAACCTTGATCTAGTAACCGCAGATTTCCTTTACGCCTTTCATTTAAATTTGTTAAAGTAAACTGGCCACTTCAAACGTTTATACGAAAGCCGAAGTGGAATTGAGAACAGACCTGATAATTGAAGAATGCTGAAATGCACATTCTTCATATAATATCGCCCGAAATTCACTTTGTGGTCCACTTGACTGGCAGGGACTAACATATAATTGTGGAATTTTCGAGCGCCTAGAAAATTTCATTGGGTCCTTTAGGACCCGTCCGTTCAAGCATAAAGAATAGTTACGCATTTAAATATAAGCAGGATATCATTGCTCCTGCGGTAAAAAAGAATTTGGAAACGAAGAAGGACAAACAATATCAGTAATCTAGAACCAACGAAAATCCTGACCTACACAACTGTTCATATTAATAGGTACACACATCAACTCTGACTTTAAGGTAACAGAAAACAGTTTTATTTATTGTTTCAAAACTTTAAATTTGCTCTCATTGGTTCTTAAACTATTTGTTTTTAATAACATAAACTTAATTGAAACATAGGATAATAATATAACATAAAAGAGATCATTTTGTGTTTCAGATACGTTTTCAGTGTGATCATAATAATAGGTACACTTCATGTGTTGGTAAGAAAAAAAATTGTAATTTTCATTTTGTGTTCTTTTTTTAGGTAAATTAGTATTTCCTAAATTAGTATCCAGTGTATCTACTGCTATTCTTTTTTGGCATACTTTAAAATTGAGCAGGTCTCTACTGGTGTCTCATACCACAGTTTTTGGACACCTTCCCATAATTATTGTTTATTTGAAAATGAATGCTTTGCCAATTTCTTTTTTAAGTCTCCCCACAAGTTTTCAATGGGGTTAAGGTCGGGCTATTGGCTTGGTCACTTCAGAACGTCACCTTTTTGGTCCTCGAAAAATTTAGATAACGGCCATGATGTGTGTTTAGGATCATTATCTTGCTGAAATACCCAACGTAATGGCAAAGTTTCCTCAGCATACGGTACCATAACTGTTTCCAAAATAGGGTTTTATACTCTTCAGCATTCATTTTGTTCGTAGTCTGATAAATTGGACCTACGCCGTACCAGGAGAAGCAACCCCATACCATTATATTGCCACCTCTATGTTTGACTGTTTTTATTTGTAAACCGTGGATGGAATTCCTTTTCATTAGGGCGTAGAACATTCCTTTTACAGTCATTCCCAAACAAATTAATCTTGGTTTCGTCGCTCCATAATATGTTTCTCCATTTTTTCTCCCCGGTGCATCCTTTTGCTCAAAGATGCTATGTAGTGGTCAAGGGTTTCTGTTGTTTTTTGTGGCCTTCCACGGGTTTCCTGTCTTGGTTTTCTTTTTAATGCATTTTTAACAAAATTATGAGACCTGTTCATTAATTTAGCGATGGCTCGTAAAGATTTGCCTTCCTTTTTCAGACTAAGAACCAATCGAGCTTCTTTTTTAGTACAATGAGAACTTCGACCAATTTTTTCTAAAAAAAAAATAATTAATTAATTCTCTGTATTGACAGGAGCTATACTTAATTAACCTTTAGTTGGCAAAAGACCACTGATTACAAAATTATTCACTTGATACTTGTGAGAACCGATTTTTGACTTGATGATGCAGAAATATACCGTGTATTGTGAACTACATTTTGTAAAAATTTTCATATTGATATCTTTTGTACTTTTCACCAGAGACCGTAATTTTTATAATTTTTTTTATAAAAATTACAAAATAAGAGTTATTTCGAAATTTGTTTGAAAAAAAATTTTTTTAATTTATATTTTTTAATTTTTATATAAATATTTTTTTGAAAAAATTTTTTTTTATTTTTTAAATAAAAATTTAATTTAATTTTAATTTATATTTTTTAATTTTTAAAATAAAATTATCAAACAATTCTGTTCAATGCTGTTCATGTTAAGAACTTTACTTGTTTATTAAATGAGTTAAATTTAGAGAAATTAAAAAAAGAAAAAACTTCCCCCATTACAGGATTCGATCTCGTTTCTCTACAACTATGTGCTAGCACCATTACCGCAGGGCTATCACCGTCGATATTCACTCGTCGGCAAAAGACACCCAAAGGTTACTAGAACAAGACCTAAGTTTTTCGGTGTTTATAATAAAAACTAAGCAGGCGCATAGATTTTCTCAGGATTTCTTACGTGAGAAATAAACGCGAAATAAGTACCTTTGGCATGCTTCCAGGTCCGTCTAGTCTTGCACCCATGCCATGTCCGTCTGTCCGTCTGTCTGTTTGTCTGTCCGTCCGTATGAACAAACAGATCTCAGAGATGGTAAGAGATAGAGGTTTGACATGGATGGGACAAATGCTTCTTATACTTGCAGGCAGATCAAGTTTATTTTCAATTTTTGCCACGCCCCCTCCCGCCCCCGCAATTTGGAAAAAACGTCATATCTTTTTGTTGATAGATGATTCGTACCTTCTAGAGTTAGTTAGTCATTAGCAAAATGTATCGATTTGCCTAAGAAATGATAAAGATCGGATGAGCGGTTCCCGAGTTAGGAGCAAATAAGTGAATCACTCCCCGCCACCCCACGCCACCCACCACCCACCCTTTCACAACCAACGCCGCACAACCTTAGAGAGAGAGAGAGAGAGAGAAAGTGAGAAGAGAGAGGTACAGAGTATGTTATAGTCGGGCTTGACCGACTTTCTCACTTGTTTCTTCATCGTTTAGTGCTTTACCGCCCACCATAGTATTTTTTTCTACTTAAATCGTTTATAAGATGTCAAAATATAATATAAGCTTCATTGGGCGGAGTTTTACTCAGAATGATAAAATTACGTTTGTCCCTATTCAAGTGCATGAAAAAATATGCCATTTTTGAAGAGCTCGTTGAAAAAAAAAATTTTAACAGAAGACTACGTTAATTTGAAAAAAATTTTGTTTGTTAATTCAATGGAAATTGAAGTACTGAACGCTAAAAAATATTTGCCTTTGGATTTAATTTGATTGTATCAGTCAAATAGTTGTATATTCGCGTTAAAATGCCTGTACCTATTCAAGTGCATGGCAGTGTATATGTTAAAATATTTGTAATTGGGCACTTGGTTCAAAAGTTATTTGAGTTTATTTTTATTTTAATTTTTATAATAAAAATTTTTTGATAACTGTTATTTTTAAATTTTATGAAAAAAATTGTTTGATAATTTTTATTTTAAAATTAAAAATAAAAATTTAAATTTTTAAAATTAAAAATAATTTTTTTCAAAAAAATGTTTAAGTAATTAATTAATTAAGTAAATAATTAATTAAAAAAAAAAATTAATTAAAAGTAATTTTTTCGATAAAATTTGGATACATAAATTTATGCCCATTTTAAATAGCTGACCCAAAAAAATTAATTCTGGGGCCTCCCCCGGTCATATAGCTCCTTAAATTTAAATAAATTTTTATAATTTTTTTTCCATAACTGTTATTTGCAGTCCCTGCTTTTCACGTGAGATCAAAATATGTCGAAATATAATTTTACAGGTTCTTTTTCATGTTATTGGAAGAGCGTCATATCTCAGTTGTCCTGCAGTCGACATTGCGCATACATACTTCGGCTTTTAGTTAAAACATCATATTTTTAAGTTATATTAATAAGCATTTTAAATTTTTAATATTTAACTAATTTAACTCAAAACTAAAAGAACCATTTTTTCTGAATAAACCCATTAAGAACTTTTAAGGCGTTTTTCTCAAAATGGATTAATTTGAGTTATGCCAGTATTGAAGTAAGTGAGCGATATGTTTTTTGAAAAATGTTTTGTTATTCGTTATTCCGAACAATGAACTGATTCAATGAACCGAATTCATGGGACTGGCCATCCCTGGATTTGCCTGTAACGCAAACGCGAGCAACGCCAACAACCTAACGCGTTTCAGTAAGTCTCTTGTGCCCAGGTGCGACGTATTGTCGCCAGATTTTAGTCCGGGCCGCCATGAAGAAGTAAAAACGTCAACGATTTCAAAATTCCGTTCGCTGTTTTCGTTATGAACGCCAACCGAATTTTATTGTCAGAATTGTGTGTGTGGCTTTTGTATCGCGAAAGTGAAAATTGAAACAAAATTTGATTAGCAGCAGCAGAATAACCAGAATAGCGACCGCAGCGACAGCAACAGTCGCGTGTGCTAATATAGTGTGCGAGTGTGTGTGTGTGTTGGTGAGGAATTCCAAGAATAATAACCACAGCAGCAGCAGCAGCAGTGAAAATGTCAAACAATCGTCGCAGAGTGCGTACTATTGATTATGTAGCACTACAAGGCCTGCAACTACCACAGATGCCGGCAACAACAGCACCAGAGCAGCAGCAGCAGCAGCAGCAACTGGAAGAAGAGGGCGCCAAGCCACCAGTGCCACCACGATTACGTCGCGAGCCAAGCATGGATGAAGATGTTGCAAGGTAAGCCGGAAAACCCCACCACAAACTAAACAAACAAGAAGTGTTACGGGCAGCAGCAGCAGCAGCAACAACAACAGCCACTGTTGTCTGCTAGTATGCGTGAGAGAGGGAGAGCGCGGCTTACTCTTTTGCATTTCACCAGTTTTAATTGTCAAAACGTAAACAACGTGTTTTTTTCAAGCCACATTTTGGCCTGGGCAAATCAACGAACTCGAATTTGTTGTTGAAATTGAACACTTGCTTTTGCGCTTTTCGTAAATTATTATGCACAAAATAATACTGGGTTGATTTATCATAGTCACTTTCGGGTCTTCCAAGATATTTACTGATAGCGCTGGCTTTTGCCTGATAAGACAACGCATACATGTGCAGTGCTCAGACATTTGTTGTTAACTTGTGCGTTGTGTTTGCCAAAACGCTTATTCATACGTTTTATTATGATTTTGATTTGATTTTCCTGCTCAGTTCGTGGCATGTCTTGAGGTTATTTAGCACGAAATTTACGTCATTTATTGATGATTTGCCAGCCAGGCACCTGATTTTTTTTGTATGGAAATTAAGTGAAATGAAATTTGTGTCTTCGCCTCTCCAGCCTCCAAGTCGTCGTCTGGCATACCAGTTTGAGGCCAGGTTAGGAGGCGGGGAGGGATGGAGGTTAAAACGCGTTTAAGACTTTCTGCTTTGTAACCTCTTTCGTTAGACGCGCTTTGATTCTGTTTTGAAATCCAATTCGCTTTCTTCTCAAATTTCCAAGTCGCATTGTTGTCTGCTGGTTGAATGGAATTCCAAAAGCGAAAAACGAAATCATAAAATTAACCGAAGGTCTCTCCTAACTGTAGTTTGACACTGTCAATGGTGTGGGAACACCGCGTGGTCACTCACGTAGACGCTGTCGTACAAAAAGTAATTGCATGCTTTTTTTAAAATCATATTTTTTTGTTATAAAAAAAAAAAAAAAAAAAAAATAGTAGAGTGTTTTTTGTATAATTTTTTTTAAAAAAAAATTTTAATATCTATTGTATACAATCACTCAGCACATGTTATACACTTTTTTAAAAAAGATAATTGTAAGAGCAAAAAAAATGGGAATACAGCTGCCTGTTTTCCCAAACAGTTCATTTGCATTTGAAAAAATGCTTTTTCCAGTGAGCAAACGAACATATCCTATATTATATTATACATAATATATAGTATATGCTTGAATTGTTACCGTTTTAATATTGATTTAATTTATAGTGCGCAGTAAATCAACACAAATCGGATTTTAGTTCCGGTTTTGGTACGAATCCCAACAAAATACTTAGCTTGAATTAAAATTTTTTTTCCCAGCAGTTATATGCTTGGGCTATTCCTTGTTTTTCGTACGTTACTTTGGAACCCAAATTGTTTATTTCAATCCAGCCCAGTTGGCGTAAACATTGGTATATTTTAATAATTTTTTTGCAAAATGCAGTTCTTTGGGAGTACTTTCAAACCCAATTTAAAATAAAAGGTTATCTGTTTCTGAAAAAAAGTTATGCTTGTTTAAAGTTCCGTTGCGGACGTTACAAAAAATGGAAGTCGACTTTGAGGCTTATGTGCATTTCCACATTTTTTTAGCGAATTTTGCATAATAAACAAAAAAAGTCTAATAACAAAAAATTAAGTGGAATAAATGACCATTTCAACCCAGCTTTCAAAAGAATGATAAGTCGTTCCGTTATTAAGATATCTTAATTTTTGGTCTGTTGCGGACGTTACGTTGCGGACGTTACACTTTTTCCATTAAGCCAAACTGTATAAAAAAAAATTTTTTTTTCATCCGATTGACTTGAAACTTGGTTTGTAAGCATTGTACGCGAAATAATTCGACACGTGTTTTCCCGATTTTCGAAAATCCGCCCACGAGGAAAATGGCCGGAAAATTCTGCATGAAAAAAATTATTTTTCACCCGATTGGCTTGAAACTCGGTTTGTAAGGATAAAATTAGAATTCATTTTGTGTACTATGCTAGTTAGCTTATATTTCTTTATTTAACTGATTAACATTGTATCTTATACTTAATAGAACCAGCAGTTCTAGCTACTTTTATAGTGTTGTCATTGGAATAGCCAGAGAAATAATGGTATGAATTAATACCTGAAATATTTTTTACATTTATCCAAGTTTTTGATATTTCGTCAGTAGTAGCTTTTACATAATTTTTACCAACGTAAATAAGGTATACACCATTAATATTTTTTTTTTGCTAATTCGTGAAAATCTCTAGCATTTTTTAAGATAAGATTTTGGGCTTTTACTAGTTGCCAAACTTTTCGCTTAACTACAGCGCCTACTCCATCCACCGCTCCTTTTCCATGAGAAGTAGCGAAAAAATTCCATTCGAAACAACTCACATCAAATTCTTTTACGAATTGTGGAATGTTTCTCAGAATGTACTTATTTTTAAATTGACTTCCACAGCCATCAGAAAATATCTTAATTCTATTGAAAGAATAAAGCTTTCTGATTTTTCGAATTAATAATTTTATAAAACAATAAACAGAATTTTTATTGTGCGACAGCTCATCACTTACAATGCAAAAGGACTTGGCGCAATTGTTAAACCAAGCAACGCACGTAAACAAAGTTACTTGTGAGTAACTAAAATGAGCAGATTGAACCTCATTTTGCGACAAAATTCTGTAATTTTCAGCGAAGTCAACTTGCAATATCAGATCATTGGGTTGTATTTGCATTTTTGAGGCATTAAAATAGCTTTGCTGCGAACGTTTAATGTATGAATGCAACTTAAAAGCGGGAAGCTTAGCGTTTAGCTCATACATTAATTCTTTAACCGATCCTTCGGTGTTGCATAGTACCATCCTGTTGTTTACCATTCTCCAATGCTTCCAAACAGCAGATTTTTCCATGCGATTAACATACAGCAATGGTACAATATCTACTATGTCAATCACACATTTTTCACAGTCGTTGGACATACAGATTTCACTGTCAACATTACAGCAAGTTTCCTTTAAAAACTTATCAAAGTTCGAAGGAAAAGTTGGAACTATTTTAACCAAACTTTCTAATAGGAAAGCTATGTTTGCATGATATTGACATACGCACATGTAATGTGGTATTTTTTCAGTCAGCTCAACTGCTATTGGACGGTTTTCGTAGAACTTGGTTCTAGAAATATGTCTCTCTGGAAACTCATGTTGAAAAAGATCATACGCCTGATTCACAGTGACTAGCATATATCGCTTGGAAACTGGAAGTTGATTAGCTCCAGCTAATATTGTTGCTTTTCTACAAGCAGATTGCACTGAGATCTCATCGCGTTTGTAATATTCTTGAATAAGATTGGCATCATCATCAGTTTTTGTTTGTGGCGTACTTTGGTTTTTGTCATTGCCAAGGTATTTTTTTATAAGCACCTCGAGGACTGCGCGTTTCCTTTTTATACTTTTTGGTAGCGCAATATCCACCTTTTTTACAGCTTTGGCCAAAGTCTGGGCAGAATTATAAGGCTCGTCATTGTTTACTTTTATTGTTTCCTTTTGCTTATGAGCCTTTCTAAATTTGGCCACGCGTTGTCTATTGTCATTTTTTATTTTTTTTGCCTGAGACACATTGTTTTTTAATTTTTCTTTAATTTTCTCACGATATGCTCGCTTTCTTTCTGCCTCTTTAGTTTTAAACACCAAAAGTTTTTCATTTTCCGCAAATAATTAAGCAAGAATTCCTTAAAGCTTTCTAATAGAAAATGCAGTGCTGGTGTCGGCTTCTTATATGCTTTGCTCACCATCGGCTCACGCAACCCTGAGCTCTTTGCAGAGTTTATCAATTATTAATATGTATTAATATTCTTTAAACACACTTTTTGTTACTTTGAGGTTATGTTTTTCGGATTCTCGACCACCTAGAGCAATTTAAAGCCCAGATTCAGATTCAGCAGGCAAAAATCCATTATAACCACCTATTTCCATCTTATAATATTACGAAATTTTTTTGAGTATTTTCATGCCGTTGCGGACGTTACACATTTTGGCATTAATATTTTTCAAAAAAATGTGTAATAAAGGTATTTTTTTTGCATCAGATTAAAGGGCATGAAAAACTCTGTTTATTAAGCCAGTTTGGAAAACCAAATTATTAAAATTCATTCTGTTAAATTAAAAAAACCCTATTTTGCGTTGCGGACGTTACACACAGTAAACCGATTTTTAGTTTAAGTTTTTAATATATATTTGATATCCTAAAAATATAATGAGTACCTTAAATTAAAGAAAATGAATCAAATTTTAAGTTTAGCTAAGCTCAAAATACTGAAACGACAGTTTTTACCATTTTTTTGACCAATATAAAAACCCTTTTTTTTCAAAAATTAATACAAGCAAGAGGTAAGTGCAGGTATGCCTCTGCCAAGAACAAACAAACCACCGTAGAACAATATTGCTTACATATTTTGAAGCTTGAATATGTATCCTATTATTCCATTAACAAACATTTGGATTTTGGACAACTTTAAATTTCAGCCCTTGGTTTAAAAATTTT
>JAEIFU010002638.1:0-40526 GCA_018904235.1 Lordiphosa stackelbergi
CTATTCGTAAAAATGTAAAAGGGGTACTAACAATAAATCATTTTTATATGGCATCCCAACTGCTTTACTTTCTAGATCTGCTAATGGATATTTCTCTATCACGGGAGATGCTTCACTATTAACTTAAAAAATCCCATAATGTTTGTAAATATCCTACCTACAATAAACCCACCTAAACTTTCATCAAGATCCTCTATTAAAACAGGAATATTGCCTCTCAAGTAGCAATAATTGTCTGGTCTCTGTACGCTTAGTGTTGCGCCTTTAAATAGCAACGAGTTCCTAACTATTTTTGGTTCGTCTTGCTTTGAAGGACGTATAACTTTTTCTTCTACAATTTTCCTATGCACTTGTTCCAAAATTTGTGTTGGCTTACGAACGAATCGCTTGAGAGTTTGCAAATAGTTCTCGAAAGCGTAACAGGAGCCTCTAATGGGGTCTCCAATTTGTTCGACTGTCTCCTTTACGTGTAAAGACTATGAACGTTGTAAGACACACTGTTTTCCCCAAAAACAGTAGGAAAATTGTCAACAAAAAAGATTCAACATTGTTGAGACTGTTCGAGATTTTTCTCACGTGTGAGTGGGGCAGCAGAGCAATCTGTATGAACAGTGCAGCAACAAAAACTCGTAATACAGATCATCACTTATGTTGTTTTTGGGAACAATAATTCCTGTGTAGTACACAGTGTGTACAATAAAAATTGCCTAAATTTAGTGGATTTCCAGCGTAATCTGTGTTACCATCTGCACACCCAGTTTCTCAAAAGGAGATTTGGATTCTAGATAAGAAAATACATGATGATCAGGATATATTCTATTAGCAAAGTCATCATTAGTTATTAATTCTCCAGGAATCGTACTATATGTTAGTACTGAGTTAATTTTTTTTGCTACCTGATTGCATATGCTACAGCCGTGACTGGATGTATAGCCAGGTGTGCCGCTAACAAATGCTCTGACAGGAGCATCACAAACAATTGATTTTATTTCAACTTTAATCATTTTATCTGCTACCTGGAGACCGTTAACTATTAGCTGTGCTAGCTCATTTATAAATTTGCCCAAATACTCATCGCAGCTATGAGGTTTGCTCTTACCTAATTATACACCTACCGGGAGTACAGGACAGTTTTCTACATTATTTAGCCTTATTAGAATTGGCCACAACTGCGCTGGAGAACTTCTGAATAATGGAAGGCCATTTCGATATTAATATCAAAACTTAGCTTTTGGGGAATTTGAACAGTTTTAGATATTTTGTCTAATTGCTTTGCTATCCCTACATGTAAATACGATCCTCCACCTATTTTCGAAATATCTGGCTTGCTGTTATTGCTGTTAAACCTATAGAAAGGCCTTACTTCAAGATTCTCCTCATTCAAAATTTTAATCAGCTCAATTACACAGCTACGTCTGGGTTTATGCCTAAAATACCAATCTTTTAGTTTTTCATTTAAATTTAAAGTTGGTTTGTTTGAACGAACATTTAAATTGTAAACACCTTACTGTAACGAACTAGCCTTAAGCAGCTCAACGAACTAGTTATAAGCACCCTAACAATAAACTGAACTAGCTTCTAAGGTAATTTTAAGTCGTGAGACGTTGGGCACACTAATCTATGGCCGCCGCCAAAAAACGACGCTTGTAAATAAAGTTAAAAGTTAATCATATTTTTTCATAAAACATATTTTTCGTACTCATGGCGGTAGGCACCATATTTGTACATACAAGTGTTTTGGCGCGGAGTTTTAAAATAAGTAGGACAACTATACAAAAACATTAAAAATGATGAACAACTTTTCATTGGAGGAGAAGATGGCCCTAGCTCATCCATGAAAAGCATTATGATAGCGGGTTGACAAAAATTATCTGGGAAAGTATAGATATTTATTGAGTTTAATTATGCTATTCACAATTGATTGTTTTTGCTAGGAGATCATTGCAACGCGGCTTGGGCTTCGTTAAAGGTGAAAGTGTGTGCAAGAGTGAAAGCGGTGGTGTAGTATCCATCGCAACTCAAGGAGGCAGCGATGTGAAGTGGCAGTTAGCTCCACTCATGTCGTTTTTGACCAACTTGCGACACAAGGAATGTGTGCGTATGCCATGCATTTAAACAAATATGTGCTGATTCTCTTTTCAAGAACATTAGCTCCTCAGTCGAGAGGGCTGATGATGAGGATCTTGGCCCAGCACAAGAGGATTCAATTGTGGACGACGGCGATTCCGTATGTCGAACGGATGAGCCGCAGAACTTGTCAATGGTCAGACTGGGGACTTCTTTATCGCCGCAAGTCGTGTCAACATCTTCTAATCTATGCCGTTGCATTATATATACATAGCATCGAGATTCCATGGCCAAAACAGTCGATTCTGCCCTTTCCCTAGTCGTGTCCAAGGAGCACCAATTGCCTATTGGAGCAAATTATTGAAAAATTACAATTAAAGGTCACGATGAACCTACAAACGATTTATTTATTTGCGATTTATTTACGTTTTACATCTGGCTCCACTTGGATCTTTACTGCAAGTAAGGACCTTGAACACCTAGAAGCCTTCACTACCGTTTCTTACAAATCACATAAAGCTATTGTAGCAAATATTGCATCATTAAAAGCTACCATAACTATTCGCTGTCAATTAGTTTAAATTTTACCGCCAAGTAAAATTTGAAAACAAAGCAACTAGAGATGAGCGCCTTATTTCGCACTTGCTATCGACGAAAAAATATGCAGAGATTTCGCACACTTTTCGCAAGTATCTCCGTACCAAGCTTTACATATATTTCACACCGTCGAAATCATAACTCATCGCGTGACTATTGGGTGTCTAAGTGGCAACGCAGTGATATCGATATGTCAATTTCGCGCGTGAACTCCATACCAACTCACGAAACAGCAACCTGCGAAATCCGTGCGAAATCATTCTTTTTATATGGACTTTTTCATTTCGCGGGTATTTCGCGGGTATCTCCATACCAAGCTTAAAAAAAATATATAATTTAAATACAAAAAAAATTTTTAAAAAAAAAAAAGGTAAATAGTTGCATAAATATAAATATAAATATTAAGATTTAAAAAAAATTAATTTAACCCCCCCCGACTTCGTCCGCGTGCAAGTTTTGAAATAATCTTAGCAAGTAGAAAAAATTTTATAGCTCTTTGAACACTCAGTTTGTATATAATCTATTTGTTAAAACGCAAATTCTTTTTAATATCATTTTTTATTTTTTTTTTTATTTATTTGCTTAATTTTTGGGTAGTTTCGAGTTTACGGTTGATTAAAATAAATACATCCGGCCATCAACATTACGCTGGCTCTATGTCTCGCTACGTTTGAACATAACTTCAAAATTTGGAATAAGAGGATTAAGTAAAGGCGTGGAAAATGCAGTGGGCTGATATTAAATTCTATCCCGTCCCGACACAACCAAATTTTCAAGTAGCGCGGAAATTCCAGAATTAAACATTTTTCCCTCCCTGACTTGTGAATGCTGAACAGACTATAGTGTATTCTAAGGACTATGTAAGGAATTAATTGTCAAGGGACATTGTTCTTTATAATTGCGCACCTATATTCATTTGTTTAATATTAGATCTCCAGGATTTTTTTTTCTGATCAATTTATGTAAATCAACACAGTATGAGAGTATGTAACTATTTGAACATGTGTACCTATGTGTCTTTATGATGCGGCAACCAAAACAGGGAAACTTCATTTCTTAAAAATAGAAAAATAAGACGCAAATTTGACTTTTCTTTTTTAAAAGCAGAAACAATAAATATATATTTTTAAAAAGGTCACAATTCCCGCTGCCCTCTGATTTTTGATCTGCAAAGGCTAAATTGAAAAATAAGCTGTTTTGGCAACACTGTGGCATCACTATCCTGATAATATCGTTGAGATCACGTACCACCACTAATAACAACAGAGACAGTTCACAGCTATGATAGATTTTTTGGCTTTTAGCTTTGTGAAATTTTAACTACTTTTTTGTTAAAGACGGTCAACATATTGATAAAGCTATCGATGTGTTTTCTAAGTGCCATAAGATTCAATTCAATCGGATGAGGCTGTTCGCTATTTGATTTTTTGGTTGTTATTTGTAAAAAAAAAAACACACTCACACACGCACACAGCACGCTCTCCTCCTCTCTCTCTCTCTAGCGCTCTCAGCAAATCAATTCCACAACATTGCCTGAGCGCAACAACCGTTATGTTCAAACAAACATTTAATTGGCCTTTTCAGTCACTTGGAAGAAACATTTTCCAAATTTTTTTTCTTAGTGCGCGCCTGCATAACTAAACAAAGGTCTATGCCAAATCTCAAACCTGTAGGATAAGCCGTTTTGGCTGGGCGTTGATAATATGTCACCATATCAGTCGGGCGTAACTTTATATATAAGAGATTATAGTAGGAAAAAAAAAAAATTTTTTTTTGGGGGAAAATAAAGATGAAAAGGGGGGGTATGTTATAACCATATCAGCATGGCTTATTAAAAATGGTTTTACTCTGCTGCATTACTCTTATACAGCCAATTGAAGAGAAGGTTCTCGTAATTTTTGTGCATGCTTGAAGAGCGTAACCAAATGAAAATGGAAGGTCAACAAAGAGAGTCGTTCTTAAGAGAGCGATCGCTTACCAACATTAACTCCGATCCTCTCCAAAAGCGCTTTCGGGGGCGGCACGGCTGCTGTAATATATTTGGTCACTGCACAAAAACAAAATTTAAGAAAAAAAACATTGGCCGTGTTCACCAGCACAAATCGATGACGAAAAAATCGATGGATCTAGTTCAATTGTTAAAGTGAACGAATGTAAAGTGCAATTATGATTGCGGATTCACGGATAACATTTTTGCCTTAAAATTTCACAAAAGCTTTCAACAAGAGCCAATTAACTTTTTTTGAAGGATGATGTTTGATGTATGCTGGTGAACAAGGCCAATGTAAACCACTTCTCACTCCATTTTACCCCAATACATTTTCTTTTCGCACTTTTATATTCGTCCGTTTTGCCATTAGATTCTCAGACATCAGTGAAGCCGACGCACAAAAAAAAATTCAAGCAGAAACTGCTTATCCCGTTATAACGAGAGAGAGAGTGAGAGAGAGAGAGACGGTGAGAATAACGAGTGCGAAAATAAAGGGGGGAGAAGGGTGATTTTTTTATGCGTTCCGTTTTTCCGTTATTCTTAATGCACAGACGAAATTACAATTGTAGCCATAAGCCAAAAAAATGATTAATTATGCAAAGCAACAAGATATTAGAATTGGGCGAACACGTCTGTACGCCTTTATATGTATGTTTGCCACTCTCACTTTCAGATTTATGTAAGGCTGCAGGCTGCTGTCAAGATGGCGATCACTGAGGCCAACAAAAAAAAATTGACAGCTACGGATTATGGAGGCGGCGACAATTTTCGGGGTGCAGGACGATGTACAGGGGTTTTCCAGGTTTTTTCCCGCCACTTTTACGCGTTTTCCGCCGGTTTAGAACTTATTTTCCGACTAGTTTGAATGAGCTGTTTTTTTGGTCGACCCGCACTCGCTCACAGCTCGCCAGAACTACTTCGCTCAGTCCGCTGCGGTTCGACTTCGTCTCCTTCTGTGCGTGTCTTCTTTGCCAAGGCAGGGGTTTAAGCGGAAATTTAAGAGAGCCTCGTGGGAGAAATATAATCGCAGCTGTTTTGCTTAGTGGTTTGGCTTAACAAGCATATTAGGGGTCATTGCCCTTAGCTGGCAAAACGAAAAAAAAAACACTTACTTAAATCTTGAGACCCAAAAAAAAAAAAAGAAATTTTAGCCCAAAAGTAAGCGCCAAACCTGAAAGTAGGTTTGCGAACAAAAAAAAAAAAAAAATGTGCATGTAGGTAGGTAGTAGAGAGCTGCACGAGTAAGTAAAAAAGTAACATGTTACTACTCGCCGAGTACGATTACAAATGAGTATGATTAGGTAGGTAGGTATTTCCGGCTGGCCCCATGTAGGGGGGGCCACACGTAGACCTTACGGTCCTTAGTGAGCACGGGTGCTTTTTAGGGTACCATTTCCTTTAGAAATCCTGGAGGATCTTTGACGTTTTGGCAAATGCCAATAGTTGTTTGGGGGAACTCTTGGCCGCCTCTTCCAGAGAGGTGAAACTTGGGGAGTGCAGATGTTTTAGTCTTGTCGTGGCGATTGCTGGGCAGCTGCAGATGAGGTGTTCTAGAGTTTCTGCTACTCCAGGTTCCTTACATTTCCTGCAGGTGTCTGCTGTCGTGATGCCTAGCTTTATCGGTTGCTTGCAGTACACGGCGGCTCCGACTCCTGAGCCCATCTTTGAGCCGTCCGTAAAAAGGTGCGTTGCTTCCTGAGCCAGTCCTGTACGCCATTCTTCTGGTCCCAGTAATGCTGATGCGCCTGTGAAGTTGGTTCTTGGGATCATGTAGTCCGAGCTACTGTTGATCTCTCTACTCACTGTGCTGTGTCCATAGCTTTGTAGCGCCATGGTGCCTGCCGCGAAAAGACATGCATATAGCGCATTGGTTGCCTTTTTCACCCTTCCCTCCACATTGAGCCTCCAGGATAGTTTACTGTCGATTACTACTCCAAGGTATTTTACGTTGTTTTTTGGCGTTAGCGGTGTTCCATTTATCGTGGGTGGAGTCCATTGCGGTACCTTGTATCTCTTGGTGAAGAGAATGAGGTCCGTCTTCTCCGCATTGATGCTAAGTCCGGCTTCTGTGGCCCACTTTAGTAGCTCTCTGAGAGTGGAGTCCATGATTGAGCTGACAGTCGATGGACATTTTCCCATGATAATTATGCTTATGTCGTCGGCATATGCGGTTATCTTGGGTGCTTTCCTGCGAAATTTTTGAAGTAGTTCGTTGACCACAAGGTTCCATAGAAAGAGGGTGACAGGACTCCGCCTTGGGGCGTTCCGCCATGTGCTTCTCTTGTCATGGTTGTGGTACCCCACTTGGCTTGTACTCTTCTGCAGCTCAGCAGGTTATATATCCAGGAGTCCAATGCCGTGTGTATTGCTAGGGCTCTTAGGATTCGCATTATTGCTTCTGTAGTGACGTTGTTAAATGCACCCGAAATGTCAAGGAATGCTCCTAGGGCAAATTCCTGATGGTACAGTGCCTTCTCGATGGTGGGTACTACACTCCTGCCCAAAATTATACGACACTTCGAAAATTTAAATTTCGACGCTCGTAGGAGAATGGTAAAGCATAATACAACAAAATCAAATATGCAGAGTGAAAGCTTAATGAATTCTGCTTAAAATGAGATGTTCTTACCTCTGATTGCATCTCCCGTTTTCAAGAAGCGGTAAAAAAAGCACAAAAGTTCGATTTTTGTTATGTCTGCAAGTGTATCAAAATTATACGACACATTTCAATTACTGCGGCTGGAGAGAAAGTTTTGGTTTCAATTAATTTTTTTTACATTTCTTTTATCAATTTAATGAATTTGTAATAAAATGCCGCGTGGACGTTTGTTATCCGACGAGGAAAAGGGAAGGATAAGAGCCTACAACGATGCTGGCTTTAATGCAAGCCAAATATCGGAAAAAATCGGTCGAACACGTTGTGTTATCACCAAATTTTCGAGCAATCCGGATGAGTATGGTGTGAAGCATAGCGCTGGAAGAAAACCCAAGTTGTCTGACCGCGATAAAAGTCGCATAATACTTAAAGCTAGCAATTCGTTTTCTTCGTGCTTCAGACTTGCCGCATGTTGCAGTAATCGGATCATCGATTCAATCATCGGAGTGCATTGTTAGAGGAGTCTTAAAGAAGGCTCCGTTACTGAAGCCGCACCACAAAATAGCAGGACTTCAATTTGTGGAAAAAAAACTTCGAAAGAAACTGGTCCTCGCTATGAAATTTTAACTTTATTTTGTTCATACAGCTTTGTTCAATATTTTTCATTTAGATAATTTTTTCTGATGAAAAAAAATTTAATCTTGATTGCCCAGATGGGTTTCGGCACTATTGGAGAGATTTGTGTAAGGATCCACTTATGTTTTCCAAACGCAATTTCGGAGGCGGATCTGCAATGGTTTGGCGAACCTTTCATGCGTCTGGAACGCTTGATCTGTGCTTCACAATCTGCAGGATGAACAGTGGGGAATACAAAAAAGTATTGGAGGAACGTCTTCTGCCATTTTTGGAAGAAAATATGAAAAGAGATCTTGTTTTTATGCAGGATAATGCATCTATTCACAAGAGCAGAATGTTCCAGCGCTTCTTAAATGATCACCATATAAATTTTTTGGATTGGCCAGCGTGCTCCCCTGACCTAAACCCAATTCGAGAACACGCCAATAACAACAAATTTGAGATAGTCGAAAGCCTCAAAAGCGAAATTTTTGCTCAATCGTCTCTTTTGGACCAAAATTTACTTACAAATTTAGTGAGTTCAGTGCCTAAGATACTTTTCGAGGTGGCAAAGGCTCAAGGTGGCTTTGTTAATAATTAACTATTGCTTATAAGAATAAATAATTAACCAAATCCAACAAATAGACAAGTGTCGTATAATTTTGATACAATAACATTGATGACAAAAATCAAACTTTTTTGCTTTTTTAACCGCTACTTGAAAACGCGAGATGCAATCAGAGATAATAATATCAGATTTTAAGCAGAATTCATTAAGCTTTCATTCTGCATACTTGATTTCGTTGTATTATGCTTTCACATTCACCTACGAGGGTCGAAACTAAAATTTTCATGGTGTCGTATAATTTTGGGCAGGAGTGTAGGAAGTGTAGCGCTGTTTCCACCGATTTCCCTTTCGTGTAGGCTACCCTCCAAGGTCAGGTTCATGCCTTCTCTTATATGAAGGTCCAGTAGTTTTTCCATTGTTTTGAGCAGGATGATGTGAGGCTAATGGGCCTGTAGTCTTTTGGTTGCACGTGACTGCATTTCCCTGCTTTGGGCAGGAATACAACGTGTGCTGTCCTCCAGGCCACAGGTACATAGCTCCACCTCAAGCATGCTATAAAAATGGATTGTAGCCATGGACGATTTCGCATTTGATCGTTTTTAGCATGGCTGGGAATATTCCATCTAGCCCTGGGGATTTGTAACTCGCAAACGAGTCGATTGCCCATCGGATCTTTCCTGGAGTAATGATATTATCTGGGATGTTGGCTTGTTGCGTGTGTAGGTCTTGAGGCGTATCTGTCTCAGTGACTACAGTGCAGCCTGGAAAGTGCGCATCAAGTAGAGCGCATGTCGCTTCCCTGCTGCTTTCCGTCCAGTGTCCGTCATTCGTTTTTAGCTGACTCTGCATGGGTGGCTGCTTTGAAAGCAGTTTCCTGAGTCTAGCTGTTTCGGAGACCTTCTCTATGCTGGAGCAGAAGTTTCTCCATGAGTTTTGTTTCGCCTTCTGTACTTCTTTTTTAAAGACGCGAAGCCTAATCTTGTATTCTTCCCAGATTATTTGCTCATCCGCTTGTTTGGCGAGTTTGAAGCATTCTTGCACGTCCTTCCTCTGTTCTTTCAGCGTCCACCAGGGGGTCTGATTCTCCTTTTGCTAACTTTGAGTTTGCATGAGGTCTTGTTGCTTCTCCACGGACCTCTCAATGTCGCCTACCGAGCAGATACTCGTTGGTTTTGGAAGTTTTGATTTTACCGTTCTAAGGTACTTCACCCAGTCTGTGTTCCGGGGGTTCCTAAAGACGTTTCTGGCTTGGTTGTGGTTAAACTTGATCTTAAATTGGATGTACTTGTGGTCTGAGAAGGAGTTTCTATCGAGGACTCTCCATTCTGATGCCTGAGTACTATTCCCTAAGGTCAGAGTTAGGTCTAGGACATTGGCCGATGTTGGTCCCACATATGTGGGCACATCTCCAACGTTTTCTATTTTAAGGTTAGTTTGTAGGATAAAGCTTAAGAGTGACTCACTTTTGTCAGTGATGTCTGGGCTGATGTCCTGCTCGCCTCAGCCGTTAAGTGTTCGAGCTCGGCCGGTGGCGACCCTCGCTCGTGTGCCATATAGCAGGATGCCAATAGTATTGGCTCATCATCGCGACCTTCCAGGGCCACAACTGTGAGGTCATCCGTGCTGTAATTAGACATAAGGTAAGCATAGATGCCTTTTCTTACCAGAATGGCTGTCCTTGCCTTACTTACTGCGGTGGGATAAAAGTTGCTGTAGTTTTGTGACCTTAGCCCTGAGACCTTGTTTACTGCCGCAATCCAAGGTTCCGGAACTAGGCCACTTCGGCGAGCCCTGCCTCAAGGGTTATTAAGAGCTCCGCCGACGTGAGCTTGCTTTTATGCAAGTTGACCAGGAGGACCTTTAACTGCATGGTCGTTGTCGGCATCTTCAGGCCTGGATGGGGCAACTACTATGGTTACCTCCTCATCCTCATCGTCCTCCAAACTGGGTGGGTCAGCTACTGTGGCTGATTCCTCACCCCTTGCGTTCTCAGCAGACTGTACTACCTCCGTGATTTCGAGGCTGCTGGCTTTATTGACCAGGTTTATTGCCAAGGTCTTTCTCGACCTCTTCAGCCTCTAGCGTGTGCTCGTTTTTGTCTTTGGGATGGCGCTTTTTGAGTCGTAGGTGCACGCTGCCTACTCCCCACGCCATCTTCCCGAATCATGGGTAGAGCAAATCATCGGCCTCCTTGTTGATCTGGAGGACCACGTGAGCTGGTTCTTGTCGGGCTTAGCAACGTGAAGTACCTTCCAGTCAGCTGTTGGCACGTCTGGGTTTTGCCACCTTAACAACTTCAGCGCCTGCTCCCTTGGTACAATCCTTGGGAAGAGCAGTTTCGCTTTCGGTACTGCCGGAATGCATGTTCTGTAGACTACTTCCAGCTGGGCACCCTCCCATGGGCTTCCTATGTCTGCAACGACGCTTGTGACCCACTTGAGGGTGAGTTCGTCCATATATTTGAGGATCTTGACTCCAAACAGCCAGCCTGCTCCATCAATCGTAACAGGTTGTACTGCTGGGTCATCCATCCTCTTAAATATTTCCTCGAACAGCTTCCCCTCCACTACCTTCCACTGTTCCAGGGTCATTTTGCCGAAAGGGTCGCTTTTGTCGACGAGGACTACGGAGAGATGCCGTTTTGCCACGTCACTGGCTGACTCCTTTTAGGAATTTTTCTGTTTGGAGTGGAGCTTAGTGGAGCCTCGCTCTGCGGTCTTGGGCGTGGCCGTTTGCTGGCTGGGGCCTCCACCTTCGCTGGCTCAGTTGAGCGCTGCCGCTTGACAGCCAAGCTCTCCTCCACCTTGTTGGCGTATGCTGCGGAGGTGGCTTAAATCGCCTGCTTCTCCGCAAAGTGTTTGCGACCCTCCTTGATCTTTTGCTCGGCCCACGCCAGCTTGTTGCTCTCCTCTGGGGTGAGCTTACCGCTGCCATAGAGCCGCGCATTGATCTTGAGTGCCGCTTTATATTGGGCCTTCGCTCGCATGCCTTCCTTTGTACTTTTGGGCCTTACCTTTCGAGAGGTGCTAGAACCCGTCTTTCCCTTAAGGTAAAGTCTAATGCAGAAGGACTAGATAACCTCAGCCCAAAATGTATAAAAATACTGCTTCCTTATCTCTTACACCATATTACACATGTCATTAATTCCGCAATTACGACTTCCACTTTTTCGTCTTTGTTTAAAAGAGCCAAAATTTTTCCTATCCCTAAGCCAAATAAAGAATATAGGCCAATCTCGATTCTTCCATTTCTGGCAAAAGTCATTGAGAACTTAATGGCTGCGCAAATGCAAAACTTCTTCAATATTAATATGCTTTTAAGCAAAAACCAATCCGGATTTAGGAAAAACGGAAGCTGTGTAACAGCAATATCTAACATAGTTGAAGACATACGTCAACAGACCGATTCCGGCAGTGTTACCTTCCTTACCCTTCTGGATCATAGCAAAGCATTCGATACTGTCAACCATAATATCCTCTGCATGAAACTAAAAAATCTTTACAATTTTTCCAACACTGCAGTGAAATTCCTTAAGTCGTATCTCACTGATAGATTACAGGCAGTCGTCTCTGGATCGTCTGTGTCCGGTTTTAATCGTTTATTACGCGGTGTACCGCAGGGATCTGTCTTAGGGCCCTTACTGTTCTCTGTCTATGTCAATGACTTACCAAATGTTCTGTCCAACTGTGAAGTACACAGGTATGCCGATGATGCCCAGTTATATGTTAGTCGCCCGTTTGCACAGATTGTGTACTTACAGACTTGTACTTAGTAGAATTAATAAATGGGCAAAAGAGAATGGCTTATGGCTCAACCCGTCAAAATCCAAATGCATAGTCATTTACAAAAAACCTTTGATACAAATCAACTGCCAAATCTGTTCATAAATGATATTCCTATCAAATATGTGGTTCGAGCTAATAATCTTGGTTTGACATTTAACAACACTTTGTCATGGAGATGTCATATCTCGAGAGCCACTGGACGGACTTACGGACTGCTGCGGCAGCTCTCTGCTACACAAATGTTTTTGCCTGTAAATGTTTGGCTGCTTATTGCAAAATCTTAATTAATACCTTCTCTTTTTTATGGTGTAAAAGTTTTCGGCCATTGTGACTCTCGAGATATGCACACGTTGGTTGTTGCCTTTAATTCAATTGCCCGCTATTTTTTTAATGTCGGACGTTGGGACAGCATATCCCATTTATCCCACAAGATCTTTAACTTTAGCCTTAAGGCTTGGATTGATCTTAGGACTCTATCATTTCTTCACAAAATTATAATTACACAGGAACCTTTGTACCTGTTTAAAAAATTAAGACCTGCTTTCTCACAAAGAACTCACAACTACATATGCCCGAGAGTTAGAATGTTAATCTCTGAGAGGCAGTTCTTTATTAATGCAATTCGTCTGTGGAATGACCTGCCCTATAATGTCAAAACTATTAGAAGCATCCCGCAGTTTCAAGCTCAGATTAAAAAACATTTACAGAATACAGAATAAAGTCTTTTAGTAAAAATTTGAATTACATAAAATACACACACACATAATTAAATTATTATATTTATTGTAAAAACCTGTCATAATTTGTAAGTAAGTAAGTAAGTGTTTCTTTATTTGAAATTATTAAAAACAGACAATAATAATATATATAATAAAAGTTACACTAAAAAGAAATGATGTTAACCAACATGGACATAAAACAAAGTCCGTCTGTCGGCCGTGCGCTTGACTCCTCACCTCACACTGATTACTACACCTGGCTGCCCGGGTCTTCCCCAGATACCAGATCGTTCATCTGTGTTTAGTAAGGTTAGCACATTTGCGCGCATGTAAGACTAATTTAATACTTCTAAAATTACTGCTCGATATTTTAATGCTAGTTTAATGAAGGTCACCAGGTCTGCCCAGTGCTTATCCTCCCTATGGGTCATTCTTTTTCAAATCGAACAGGCTCAAAATTCAACTTTTTATTTTTCAATAAAAAAAGAAACCGAAATTAGATCTCGACACTCCCACCGAAACGTAATTTACGGTTTTGCAAAAATTGAAAGCTTGATAAATATAAAGTACACGTGCCAAGTTTCACCTTCATAGCTTTGAAACTGACTGCGTGGCAAAGCATTCTTTAAGGGTTTACTTTTATTTGTTTATAACTTCAAAAATTCATAACTTTTAAACTATAAAAGTCTCCATCTTTTTGAAAACACCAAAATTTAAGTTACGTTTAGGGCAATAAATAGTTTGTCCTTAGAAGCTATATCATGGTGGTTAACACTGCGAAAAAATTATAAATAATTTTTAACAACAATTACTTAATATTATTAAATAATTTAAAAATTATTTTTCGTTTTTGACGATTTTTGAAATTGTTTATAAATTTAACAAAATTTTTTTTTGCAAAAGGGCGGTATCCACGGTTCGCGAAGTGGCCGCGAAATGAAAAACTCCATAAAAAAAAACTGCTGCGCAAATTGTTCGTGTGGCCGTTTCATATTCGGTTTCCACTTATCGGGATATATAGCTTACGTTTGCCACTACGTTATGTTAAACAAATAACGTAGCTTTAAGCGCTGTTAACGCCTTTTTTTGTGGACCGCAACGGAAATAGGATTTGATTCTAGTTTGTGCGGGCAAGACAACAACAAATTGAAAATGAGCGCAGCAAAAAAACGTGGCCTAATGACATTTTCAAGACTTGAGCTGAACTTAATAAATGCCGAAAAGTAAAGAGCGAGTTGTGAGACTTGGCGAAGAAGAAGCAGTCAGACTCCAATGCAGTCAACGCGTCCTGGTTGAGCATTAGTGAAGAGCTTGGCAAAAGCGGTAAGTAATGCAGATAAATAATGAAATATTCATTTTAATGAAATATATTTATTACAAGTGAAGGAATGCAAGGATGCATGGGAAGCGCTGAAAGACAGCAACCGGTACCACACCAAAATGTCGGCTACGAAGCGCTTCAAGACGGGTAGCGCAGGCGTATATGTACTTCTGTAACCACCGTGTAACCATCATTGACATATCTTTATTTAAATTTTAATAAATTATTTTGATTTGTTTACGACCTGTTTTTTTTTTTACAGCGCCGAATCGTTTATCGATAGAAAAAATTGTGTTATCGTGTTAATAGCAGCGACTTAGCAGACTCTGTAAAGAATCTGCGGAATATCAACTTTTTCACGAGAGTTTTTTTGCGAGCCGTGGATATCGCCCTAAAACCGTAAATTACGTTTCGGTGGGAGTGTCGAGATCTAATTTCGGTTTCTTTTTTCATTGAAAAATAAAAAGTTGAATTTTGAGCCTGTTCGATTTGAAAAAGAATGACCCCTATCATCCAGACTTTTTATTATATCGGCAAGTGCTAGCAGGGGTTTCCTAAAGCATAGCAATCTATGCTCCTTTAAAATTGGGCATCTTCCTAGGAAATGCTCAAGGTCATCCAGTTCTCCAGTGTTGCATAGGGGGCAGGCTACATTTTCCTGGCGGCTGTAGGTGTTAGACCCCAGCTTTATCAGATCGAATCACATGCACAATTCATCCCAGAAGATTTCTATTAGCATTCTGGTAATGTAGTGTGGGAGGCGATTCTCATTATAAATGTGCATCGTTTTTCCTATAAAACTGAGGTGCAAGTCAAGCGTATACAGGTGGGCATTCTCCAAACCGGTCTCAGGGAATACGGCATAGCTGGGTGTATTTGTTGGCAAATATAGAACTTTTTTAAAAAGAGAAGTTGGGTCCTATCGACTTCTGTAAAGTGTCCTCCTCCCCAGATTTCTGCTCCATACGCTTGGATTGTACGGCTTACTGCATTGAATAGTTTCCATTTTGCATTTATGTGTATCTCTCTTTTTCCCAGGAAGTTATTCCAGGTCATGTTGATACTAGTTTTAGCCTCAATACTCCTTCTTAGCACATGCTTTGTAAATGACACGGTCGGCGTGAAAAGGACTCCTAGGTACCTAAAATCATAATTTGTAATGAAACTGCTTTTCTCATGGACAGTTTTATGTGGCCTGTTCAAGAGTTAGCACCGCTAGCAATTTAATGATTCTTGCACCCGATGGCAAATCGAAAAATGTTGTATACAGGGCAGTTTTACAACAAAAATAGTGCGAAATGTAAGTAACTGCTTAATTGAACATCCTACGTTTGTTAAACAAATTTCTAAAGTGGCAAATTCTTACAAGAATAAGTGGATTAGGCTGTAACGAACCTTTAATATGCCGGCTACCGCTCAGGGCAGTCGTGGATCGCTCGAACAAATTTATATTGTGGAGTTGGTGGTTGAAAATGATAAGACGGTTGCGAGCTCGATTTTGTTGCCAGTTTATTGGCCTTAAAATACTAAATTTACAATACGCATTAACTAGCTGGCTTACTAAGACGGGGTTTTGGAAAATTCCACCCGGAAAAGCGTCGGAAAAGTTTGTATGGGAAAAATGTTATTTTTCACCCAATTGACTTAAAACTTGGGTTGTAAGCATAGTACGCGAAATAATTCGACACGTGTATCCCCGATTTTGAAAATCCGCCCTATTCTGCATGCAAAAAATTATTTTTCATCCGATTGGCTTAAAACTCGGTTTGTAAGGAAAGAATACGAAATAGTTTGAAATGTGATTTTCCGAACTTGAAAAAATTTATCCAGACGGTCGGAAAATTCACGGAAAATTCTGCATGCAAAATAACTATTTTTCATCCGATTGGCTTGAAACTCGGTTTGTAAAGACAGAGTACGAAATAATTAAAAATGTGATTTTTCAATGTCGGAAAATCCACCCCAGGCGTGAAAATGGCCGAAAAATTCTACATGCAAAATAACTATTTTTCATCCGATTGACTTGAAACTCGGTTTGTAAGGTCAAAATGAGAATTCATTTGTGATTTAATTTTCCCATGATGAAAATAACGCCGGGATGCCCACTGGGAAGTGAATGGGATGTGGGTGGGATGTGAGTGGGATGTAGGTGGTTTGTTGTTTTAAAAGCGGGTGGTAAGTGGTTGTGAAGTGGGTGGAATGTGGCGGGAAGTGAGAATTCATTTGTGATTTAATTTTCCTATGTTTCCTATGTTTCCAACGACGGGATGCCCACTGGAAAGTGAATGGGATGTGGGTGGGATGTGAGTGGGATGTAGGTGGTTAGTTGTTTTGAAAGTGGGTGGAAAATGGATGGAAAGTGGTTGTGAAGTGGGTGAAATGTGGCGGGAAGTGCGAGGGATGTGGGTGGGAAGTGAGAGGATGTGGGTGGGATGCAGGCGGGAAGTGGGTGGGATGTGGGTGGGATGTAGGTGGGAAGTGGATGGGATGTTGGCGGGAAGTGGGAGGGATGTGGGTGGGATGTGGGCGGGAAGTGGGTGGGTTGGAATTGGGTGTAGAGTGGGTGGGATGTGGGAGTTGTGGAGAGAACCCATCAGCAAAGTTCGATTTCTGGGTTCTACGGGGTTCTATACTGTTGAAGGCGCAGCGAAGCTCGTCGGGTTATTTGCTAGTCTCTATTAATATAAAAGAGAGTGTCCTGATTCACTGACTTACTGATTGGCAATCATCGCACAGCCTAAACGGTAAGAGATAGAAAGCTGAAATTTGATCAGGAGTTTCTGTTAGTGGTGAAAGTGCATACTACGACGGGGGTTTGGAAAATTCCACCCGGAAAAGCGTCGGAAAAGTTTCTATGGGAAAAATGTTATTTTTTCATCCGATTGACTTGAAACTTGGTTTGTATGCAAAGTACGCGATATAATTCGACACGTGTTTCCCGATTTTGAAAAATCCGCCCACGAGGAATATGGCCGGAAAATTCTGCCTGAAAAAAACTATTTTTCATCCGATTGGCTTGAAACTCGGTTTGTAAGGACAGAATACGAAATAGTTTGAAATGTGACTTTCCGATGTTGGAAAATTAGACCCAACGGTCGGAATATTCCCGGAAAATTCTGCATGCAAATAGTGGATGGGATGTAGACGGGAAGTGATAGGGATGTGGATGGTATGTGGGCGGGAAGTGGGAGGGATGTGGGTGAGATGTGGGCGGGATGGTGGTGAAAGTGGGTGGAAAGTGAGTGGGAACTGGGTGGAATAGGATGTAGAGTGGATGGGAGGAAAGGGGTGGGAGTTGGAGGGAAAACCCATCAGCAAAGAGCATACTGTTGAAGGTGCAGCGAAGCGCGTTGGGTTATTTGGTAGTCTATATATATATAACAAGTAAGACCGTTGCAGTCGAGTAGCCCGACTTCAATATACCCTGTACAATTGACAACGAGAGCGTAAGTTAAAGTCGGCTCTAACCGACTTCGATAAACCCGTTACTCATGAAAAAACATGTTTAACAGTGCTCCTGCGTTCCTTAGGGTGACCATCCGAAAAGTATGCAACATTTTTTTTAGGGTGGGTCAAACCTCTATCTTTTACCATCTCTGAGATCGACGCGTTCATACAGACGGACGGACAGACGGACATGGCTAAATCTACTCGGCTGTTGATGCTGATCAAGAATATATATACTTTATAGGGTCGGGAATGTTTCCTTCTCCCTGTTACATACATTTGCACAACTTCATGATCCCCTTTTACCCATTTTTAATGGGTACAGGGTGCAAAAACTTCAACCTGACTGACTAACTGACTGACTGGAGACCGTCGCACAGCCTAAACCATAAAATATAGAAGGATGAGATTTTCACAGTAGTTTTATCTTATGCTGAAAGTGAGTACTAAGAACGGATTTTGGAAAATTCTGTCTGGAAATGTGGAAAATTCGCGGAAAACTGTCGTATGAAACTATTTTGTGTTTTATCCAATGAAGTTCAAACTTATTTTCAAAGATCTATATGAAAATTCAACATTAACTGCATACCAATCTTCCGGAAAATTCACCCCCCCCCCCTGGATGGAAAGTGAGTGGTCAAGGTTGTATGGGCGAAACTTTAGTTGCCAGCGATTAGCCCCAAACTCATTTTCAAAATTACACATACTAAAACATAAAAAAGAGACTTTCAAATTTTGGAAAATCTATCCCCAAAGTCGAAAAATTCACGGAAAACTCTTCATGCAAAAAACTATTTTTCATCCGATTGACTTAAAACTCTGTTTGTAGGGATGGAATACTTAATAATTAGTGATTGCATTTTCCGATGTTGGAAATACAGGCGGGATGCCCACTGGGAAGTGGGAGAATAGTGGGAAAATAGGTGGGTGGAAAGTGGGCGCCAAGTGTGTGCGAAGTTGGAGGGATGTGGGTGGGAGGTGGGTGGAAGTGGGTGGGTGGTAATTGGGTGTATAGTGGGTGGGAAGTGGATGTGGCAGGAAGTGGGAGGGATGTGATTCGGAAATTGGTTCTATACTTTTAAAGGCGCAGCGCGACGGGCCTTTTGCTAGTATAAGTATAAATATACTTTTCTTACATATTACCAATTAACTCTAAATTGTGAGACTTCAAAAATAAAATCCTTGGTAAACCAAAAGAAGTCTCGATCACCTTTTCCAGTTCTTAAATTTGAATTTCTACCAGTTTTCTTTAACATTTCCTTTTTCCAAATTCCCCATGTGACAATTTCCCCCCCGTGACTTTTCTCCTCGTGATATTTTCTCCTCCCGTTTAAAGTTCCCAGTTTTCCCATTCCCCTTATTCACGACAGTGTGACCCCCTTACGTGATCGTGGCTTTGCACGCGGCCTCAACTCCCATCCCTACCAGCGGCCAACCAATACTCCGAATAGTTTCATTGACAAAATTTAAGTCTTCCGAGCAAATATTTAAAATTTATCTACTTTGGCCACGCATCGGATCCCCATGTTTTTTCCCCCTGGCTCCCGGAAAGTTTCCCTCCCCTCCCACATTTGGTAAGTCTTCCTTTTTTATTTCATCATGTTATCATTTTGGTTTTATTTTCTGTTTTCATTTTTTTCCAATAATATTTTTTCATGCCGGCGTCCCTCGCCCTTTTTTTTCAATTATACCCATACCCATACAAATTACCATTGCGGCACTTCCTACCGAAATACTCGAACACCCATGCGCCCGAGCTTGACACGGAAGCGCCCAGTTGCCAGCAACAGGATGTGGCCCCGCCTTGGCCCCCTGCCCAGTTGCCAGCAACAGGATGTGGGGCTGCCTTGGCCCCCCTGCCCGAAACCTTGGTTGATCCATGGCAGCCTTCAGCTCCGCTGGCCAATCGGCCTCCGCCACCAGCTGCCATTTCGACGGCCTCCAAGGCCCGGTCTCCACTCGCTGCTGCGGCTGCTCCATGGATCCGCTGTGCACCTCTCCAGTGGAGTGCTGCCTTTGCAGAGGCGAACGGGCCGGCTTCGTCCCCTGGCCTGGACAGGATTGCTGCCGCAAATAGATGGGCCACCTTGTGGCTGCGGCCCGCTGACTGCTGGTTGTGGCTGCTGTTCCTGTTGTTGCTGTTCGCCCTCTGCTGGGCGTGGCTGTTGTTGTGGCTGCTGCTACGGTAGCACTGACTCTATTTGGACGCGAGGTCCTGGGGCGTTACTGCCACCAGCCTATGGGGGCTTTGAGGAATCTCCTCAATGAGGACCCCGAACCCCTGACCTCCGCCTCCCGCCACGTGAGTACTGGAGCAGCCTGATGCTCCCAATAGCCGCTGCGAAAGACCGATCGGTTGAAGCGACTCATCACCGGCTCTTGCTCATTGGCTTCGGGCCTCGGCTGCTCCTCCTCCTCGTCCGAGATCTCGATAATATCGGGATCAATCCTTGGTGGTGGTCGGGCTGTTCCGTAAGTGGCCGCGGCCTCCACTTCCTCCGGACGCAGCTGGACTCGTCACTTGACGAGTCACTGGACGCTTGGACGCTCCTGACCGTTACCGAAGTTTCCATCGCCTCTTTCTTCCGACTCGCTCGTTGCGTGGAGCACTCGGATGTCGACCAAGACGTCTCCCCCAGCGACCAAGGAGGCTTGGTCACCGCTGACGCACTCGACCTTATAGGCGAGGTGTCGATGACCAGCACATCTTCCTCCTTTATCCCCCTTTGGTCCTGCTGTGGTTTCGGAAGGGCAGCCGGGTCTGCTGTCCCACCCCGTTCTTGGCCCTTAGCCTCGCGAGTACCTTCGCCCTCGACTACTCCTGCCGCCTTTCTTCCACCTCGCACGCCTCACCAGTTGTTGCACTGGCCCGGCGGCTGGGACCGGCTGGCTTTTTCCCCAAAAATTGGCGATCTGCATCCATTTGTGAAATTTTTCGAACTGTCAGAACATCGGCCACCAAAATTTTGCCCTTGTCGTTAACCTCTGCTGCTGCGCCGCTGCGGCTGTCGTTGTCAGCAGTTCAGCATTTGCATAGCAGATGGAGCTCAGGATCAACTGCACTATCGCAGCCTGCTGTCTCGCTCGCACCTATGTCCTTAAATGAGTTGGTTGCATAGAAGAGAATGGCGTACGTACAAAGCTCAATCGACTATAGCTAACTCAAACAATCACAAAATAAAAACCTTTCGGGTTTCAAACCCCAACATTTTATTAATTTGGTTTCTGCTCCGTACACATACCAACTGAGCTACATACACTCATTATCATGCTTCGGAAAAATAAATATATAAACATTGCGGTAGTAATGCGGTGCCTACGATATTGAAATGCGATCATTGCGGTAATGCGGTGAATGCGGTGTTGCGGTGTTTGCTGTGTGAGTATAGTACTTACTCATACCGCAATTTTTATACCCTTGCAAAGGGTATTATAATTTTGCCCAGAAGTTTGCAACGCATTGAAATATTCATTTCCGACCCTATAAACTACAATATATATATTCTTGATCAGGGTGACGAGCTGAGTCGATTGAGCTTTGTCTGTCCGTCTGTCTGTCTGTTTCTACGCGAACTAGTCTCTCAGTTTTAAAGTTATCGAGCTGAAATTTTGCATAGTTTCTTCTTTTTACTGCACACTGCTAATATGTCGGAACCGACCGGATCGGATGACTATATCTTATAGCTGCCATAGGAACTATCGGTTGAAAAGTGGGTGTTTGTGGGAAAAACATTTTTGTTTTTAATGTTAACGTGTCTCACATCAGCGATTATTAATATTATATGCTTTTATACAGATTTGGAAGTTTTGGTCAAAATCGGATGACTATATTTTATATCTGTCATAGGAATTATCGGTCGAAAAGTGGGTTTTATTTAGAAAAATTGTTTGTTTTAATGCTGGCGTTCTTAAATTTTGTTTTTTTAAAAATTTTTTAACTTGGGGGCTTTTCTTTTTAAATTAATAAAAATAAAAAAAAAAAAAACCCCAACGCGTTCTCTTGTTTTTTTTTTTTAATATAAGGTTGTTTAAAATTTTTTTGTTTTTTTTTTTTAATTTTCAATCGTTCATAAAATTGGTTATAATAATGCGATTAAAGTCAAATATGCGCCGTTTTGTTCGATGACGAGTTCCCAATGAGATGCCAACTTCATAATGTCCCTCTTATAGAAGCTCGCTTCCCTATTGGCAAAAAACTCGGAGAGCCAATTTTCACAGGACTCTCTTGTGGCCAACTTCCGACTACCAAGCTCGTTCGCCATGGACAGAGGTGGTAATCACTTGGTGCTAGATCCGGACTATACGTTGGATGCAAAAGAACCTCCCATCCGAGCTCCCGGAGCTTCTGGCGCGTCACCAAAGATGTGTGTGGCCTGGCGTTGTCCTGATGGAAGAAAATTTGTTCTCTGTTGATCAAAGATGGCATCTTCTGCATGAGTGCTGCATTCAAGCGGTCCAGTTGTTGGCAGTACAGGTCCGAATTGAGCGTTTGGCCATAGGGGAGCAGCTCATAGTGGATGATTCCCTGCCAATCCCACCAAACACACAGAAGAACCTTCCTGGCCGTCAATCCAGGCTTGGCCACCGTCTGGGCAGCTTCACCGCTTTTCGACCACGACCGTTTGCGCTTCACGTTGTCGTAAGTGACCCACTTTTCATCGCCAGTCACCATCCGCTTCAAAAACGGGTCGATTTTGTTGCGATTCAGAAGCGATTCGCATGCATCCATACGGGCAAAAATGTTTTTTTGCGTCAAGTCGTGTGGCACCCTTACATCGAGCTTCTTTTGAATCCAAGCTTCTTCAAATGGTTTATAACGGTTTGATGACTCATGCCCAGCTCTTGGCCGATGCTACGGCTGCTACTGTGCCGGTCTCTTTCGATCAATTCAGCGATTTTATCGCAAGTTTCGACGACAGGCCTTCCGGACCGTGGCGCATCTTCGATCACCTCTGCACCAGAACGAAAACGTTGAAACCATCGTTGTGCGGTGGAAATGCAAACTGTATCGGGTCCATAAACTGCACAAATTTTATTGGCAGCATGAGATGCATTTTTGCCCTTATCGTAGTAGTACTGTAAAATATGCCGTATTTTCTCTTTATTTTGCTCCATGTTTGCGACGCTATAACTCTCGAACGACTAAAAACAAACAACAATAAATCAAACATGTGTTAGCGCGTGAAAAGAGCTTTCCAAAGAGCTCTAGCGTGAACCGATGCGACGAATACAACTAGAACTACGCGCTTGCAAAGACAGGCTTGCGGAAATACCGCAAGACTTTTTTGACAACCTTATATAAAAGAGAGTGTCCTGACTGACTGATTCACTGACTGATTGGCAATCATCGCACAGCCTAAACGGTAAGAGATAGAAAGCTGAAATTTGGACAGGAGTTTCTGTTAGTGGTGAAAGTGCGTACTAAGACGGGGTTTTGAAAAATTCCACCCGGAAAAGTCGGAAAAGCGTCGGAAAAGTTTGAATGGGAAAAATTTTATGCAAAGTACGCGAAATAATTCGACACGTGTTTTCCCGATTTTGGAAAATACGCCCACGAGGAAAATGGCCGGAAAACTCTGCATGAATACAGAATAGAATACAAAATAGTTGGAAATGTGATTTTCCTATGTGGGAAAATTTGACCCAACGGTCGGAAAATTCCCGGAAAAATTCTACTTGATCAAAACTATTATTCATCCGATTGGCTCGAATCTCGGTTTGACAGAATACGAAATAAATTGAAATGTGATTTTCCAATTTTTGGAAAATCCGCCCAAGAATAAAATGGCCGAAAAATTCTGCATGAAAAAAACTATTTTTCACCCGATTGGCTTCAAAATCGGTGTGTAAGGATAGAATACGAATTAGTTTGAAATGAATTTTTCCGATGTTGGAAAATTTGACCTGACGGTCGGAAAATTCCCGGAAAATTCTGCATGAACAATACTATTCATCCGATTGGCTTCAAACTTGGTTTGAAAGGAAAGTGGTTGAAATAAATTGAAAGTTGATTTTGCGAAGTGGAAAAATATGACCTGACGGTCGGAAAATTCCCTGAAAATTCGGCATGAAAATAAACTATTTTTCATCTGATTGGCTTGAAACTCGGTTTGCACTGACAGAATTCGAAATAAATTGAAATGTGATTTTTCAGTGTCGCGAAATAACTTGTTAACATTTCGTGGCGCCGTTTGTGGTTCTGCCTGGCTCCCTTCCTTACAACGCCGGCATGCTTCCACCTTCTCAGGCAAAAAATTCGTTGCCTGCCACTATTGTGTCGCCCGGTCTGTTTTCTTTCCAAAACCTTTTCTTATCGTTTTCCAACGCCTCGAAATCGTACGCTAACCCAATTAATGCATCCAATGTGGAGCAATCATATAGTCGGACAAACATTCTGAGTGCTTGTGTGCTATTATCATAAATTTTTTTGAGCTGTGTCGCCTGTTACCATTTTAACGGACGCATTAAGATTTGCATGTCCACCATATAAACCTTGAATGTTTACCCTAATCTTTGTTTTTTCATATGTACTTCTTGTTACAATTTTTGGAAAAAGTCGCGTGGAAGGAAATACCCTTCAAAACTGTCCACGAATGCTTTCCATGTAGCCCACTTCCTATTATTTGCTACAAACCAGTTAAATGCCATTCCTTTTAGTAGTTCTGGCATTGTTCTGGGTAACAAGTCTAGGTCAAGCCCGTACGTATTTGCCGACCATTCTACTCTCTCCAAAAAATCAAATGGTTTTCCTTTCCCGTCGAAGCTAAATCCCCATTCGCACACCTGTTTTGCCACTTTTGGGTGGTCTGTTGTTACCTCCTGTGTTCGCCCCTCTGGCGTTACACTGGTCTGATTTATTTGTACATTTACTGGTTCGCTTGTTTGGCCGTGAATCGAGGCTCTGCGCAACTCTGGAATGGAAAACTCCTCCAGGTTTACTCCTCCCACTGCACCCAATAAGGGTGGTTTAGGCGAACTTCTGTTGTGCGTTCGGCAATTCCTCGATGTGAGTTTCTACTATGAGATGGGATTCCATTTTCTGAACCCAATCCCCGAAAACTTTTCTCATTTCCTCTACTGTTCCCTCCAACTCGATAATATCTTGTCCATATCTGACAAGTTCCTCTTTTTTGAGGTTATACACCCATGACCTTACCATTTTGCTTCTTCTGTACCATTTTTTTTGTTTTGTTAAATATGTACCCTCCGCTTAACCTTTCGTCACTATTTTTAATACCAAAACAACTTTGGGTGCCAGTTGTAACGAACCTTTTCTGCCGGCATCCGCTCAGGGCAGTCGTGGAGCTCTCCAACAAATTTATATTGGGGGTTGAAAATGATAAGACAGTTGCGAGTTCGATTTTGTTGCCATTTTATTGGCCTTAAAATCAGGGATGCAAACCGCTCAGAAATAAGGACTGGTTCGGTTCAGTGGTTCACACAGTTTTTAAACCGCCGGTTCGGTTCATTACATGGTTTTTGGGGCTTACTGAACCGCGGTTTCGGTTCGGTACGGTTCGGTTTTTGCTGTATTCATTTAACAAACTAAAGAAATGTATTTTTGATACATTTAGGACCAATTTCACATCTTCTACATAGAGCTATCTGACACATAAACTAACAAATAGTGTAAAATTGATGACTATCTGATACATAGCAGCTATCTGGGTAAACAGAAATCTGCCCTTAGTCAGATTATTAAGGTTAGGTTTAGGTTGTTTAGTCTGGTTTTTAGTTATTATATAATAAACATTTCATTTTTATTAAACTCAAAATTTGCCTTGATTACATAACGATATCTTTAAGACTGTGTTATTTATATGTTTGTTTGCTTTTAAAAAAAAAAAAAAAAGTTTATAAAAAAAAATTTTTTTTAATATTAGTGTTGTTTTTATTATTAATAAAATAAAATAAGAACATTTTGCATATTTAGGCATGGCTTAATTGCCGTCAGCCCTAATTGAAAAAATTATACATAGCATTTATGTTAATCCTAGTGAGCTACAGGAAGACTTACCCTTAAGAGTTACACCACCTGCCTCCCTCCCCGCTCGTCGCGAGATAGCAGATCTTTCACTCTTAAGGGGGACATCCCAGGCTCTTAAAACTATAAAAGTGAAAACATTTTACAAATATAAAAACTTGACATTAATAAAATAGAACTGTTGTACATGAACTTAAGTATATTAAAAATCCTCATTTACTATACTCCTCCTATATACTATAGCACCCTCAATATAATCCGCCAGGTTTGCCCAACCCATGGCTCCATCCAGAGCCGCGACGACCTCCTCTGCCTCAAGCAGTTCCTTCTTAAAATATTGACATCGGAACTCTTTCAAAATAGGGCATCTTCCGATAAAATGATGCATGTCCTCTATCTCCTTCCAGTTGCAAAGCGAGCACAATCCACCGTTTACCGTGTTTCTGGGGTTGCTATTTAGCCGCAGCATATCTCCTCTCGCCTTTAGGATCCATGTAATAGTCCTCTGTGTGGAGCCGTTATTGCAGAACTCAGCCCCTACCGCATAGTTTAAGTTCTTGAATATGCGAACTTCGCTCGATCTGGCCATGTTCACATGTTCCTTCTTAGTTTCTTCTGTTATGGCTGTGAGTAGAGATACACTACCTAAAATCCATTCCGAGTGCGTTGCATTTCCACTAAGGGTGATGTTATGATCCTCGAGTTTTCTTCTAAGCGTCGCGTACCATCCAATCCCCTGTCGGAGCATATACCGAGACAAAATATGCGGCAATCTGGTGCTGTTGTACTCGAAAAGAGTTCTCGCTATATATTTTAGGTGCAGATTTAGGCTATAAATATGTCCGTCTTCTAGGCCTGCATCAATCGCTAATAGGTAGTTTGGCGTATTTTCCGGCAACTTAAGAATTCGTTTTATGAAATACCTCTGCAGTTGGTCTGCTTCTTCGCTTACCTCGCCTCCCCAAACTTGAGCCCCATAACAGAGAACGGCTCTACTTATGGCATTGAACACATTCCATTTTGCGCTAAGGTTCAGGTTATCGCTTCCTAAGAATTTACCCCATACGGTGTTTATGCTTCCTTTTGCTTCTTTTAACCTGGCATCCACATGTTTTTTAAAGCTCATAGTGGGTGTTAACACGACTCCAAGGTATTTAAATTCCGAAACAACTTGAACAGCCTCCGTATGAAAGAACCATTTTTCTGATGATGCCAGTCTTCCTCCTTTTCGAAATACCATAATTTGCGACTTTGACCTGTTGACCTCCATTCCCCACATAGTGCAGTAGCTTTCTAGTCTTCTTATCATGTCCTGCAGTGTCTCGGGCTTGTCCGCAAGAATGACGATGTCGTCCGCATACATGAGCACTCGTATATTTGTGTCTCCAACCATTACTCCACCTTTTAGATGCTCGTGAATGTCATCCAGATATAAAGCAAATAGCAGCGGTGACATGAGGCATCCCTGTTTAACTCCATTGTGTGTTTCAAAATCCTCCGATAGACCGTTACCTGTCCAAACTGCGCACGAAGTTTTTGCGTATACGTTTTCTATTAGTTTAATCATTTTCGTTGATACTCCTAATCGTTGCAGCTTGTATAGGAGGAGTCCTCTAGGCACACAATCGAAAGCAGCCTTAAAGTCTACGAAATAGGCATAAACTTTGCGTTTTTCCTGGAGTTTTATTTGGACTATTGATGCCAGATTAAATATCCCATCTACTGTCGAGTATCCACGCCTAAATCCTGCTTGGTATTCACTTAGTTTTCCGCCTTTCTCAACCCATGTTGCTAGTCGTGTGGTCAGAACACTCATAAAAAGCTTCGCTGAAGAGTTGATGAAAGATATTCCACGGTAGTTTTGCGGGTTATTTATATTACCTTTTTTAAAAATTGGGAAGATTATGCTCTTTGAAAAAGATTCCTCTACTTGCGCGCTGTGATATGCTTCGTTAAATATGTGGACCAAGAGTTCGTGTAGTTCAGTGGGCGCATTTTGCAGAAACTCATTGGTAATTCCATCTTCTCCCGGTGCTTTGTTGACCTTGGCTTTGTTGAGTGCAATTTTAAGCTCTTCCATAGAAATCGCTCTATCCAGTTCTTCATCCTCCAGGTAGTTTGGGGCGTACAGCATGCTAGGCGACAGTTGCGGGGGGTTGAGAAGTTCAATGAAGTGAACTCTAAATTCTCGAGCTGTTATGCCAGTTCCAATCCTTGGACTATTTCCTCTGATTTCTTTAGCCAGCCTCCACCAATCTTTCCCATCTTTCACCGACATTATCCGGATTTGTAAGTTTTGCTCGTATTCTGCTTTGCTTCTATTACAGAGTGCCGCGTACTCCCGCTGCAAATTGGTGTACTCTTGCTTATCCATCGTTGCATCAGTTTTGCGGAATTTACTCAGAGCCGCAAAAACTTCTTTCCGTTTTCGGTTACATTTAGACGTGAACCACTTTTGTTTAAAATTAACGTTTGCGCTAAGTGATGTTTTTGTCGCCGAGTTCTTTATAGTTTTTACCACATCCTCGATAAGCCATTCCGTCTTCGCTTCTCTAAGCTCCCTGATGTTCCTCTGCAACTTAGCTTGGTATACGTCCTTGTTTTGTATTGCCCACTGTAGTTTCGGCAGTAGTTTGAGGCTTTTTTCCGCTGTACAGGTCCCCTTTATACTGAGGCGAAGCTGTATTGGCATATGATCTGACCAGATTTGTTTCTCCACTTCGAAACTCAAAACATGCTCTAGCAAAGTATTATCGATGGCACAAATGTCTATGACTGAGCTACCATTTCTATTAATGAAGGTAAAGTTTCCCTCCAGGTCGCCACGTGTTCTACCATTGAGGATCACTAAGCCTTTGTCGTCTGCAAAATCCAACATCTTTCTCCCATTGCCAGTTATGATGTCATCCTTAGAGTGTCTGAATTCCGATCCATACGTAAACGATTCTAATGAGGTATCCGCCAGATATTGCTGTTCACACCCAATCCGTGCATTACAGTCACCAATGAGAATAGCATTTTCCACTTCATTTTCAAAAAGATTCTTAATGCGCTCCAAGTCTGAAGCCCAGTTCACTCCTCTAAGATACATTGGTATGATGCTGTACTCGCTCTATGTCGTTCGGATTCTCGTGCCTAATGTTTCTGTGCTCCAAATTTTTGTTGACTCCAACTACTATGCCACCGATCGCACGCCCGAATCGGCTTGTTCTAGTTGCTGGTTGCCAGTAAGTTACAAACGAGCTGAATAAGGACTCATAGTTGCTTGTGTGGGCTGCCTCTACATGCGTTTCTATTAAGATGAAGACATCGCTTTTATTGATGTATGTGAAAAATTCTTCTAGTTTAATATGATGGAATTTTAGTTAAGATTTAGTAATAATATATCTTGTAGTAAAGTTTCATTGATATTGCCTCTTAAGTCTGATTAATCAAGTTTCAGTGTGGAAAATGCTCGTTCTACTGACACTTGTGTGGCTGGAATTGCTTACGTTGATTTTCCTGATAAATATTCCATTATTTATCTTTAGGTAAACGCGTTTCGCCATCAAACGCTTCAATGCAATTTACAAACGATATTTTACTTTATGATGGAAATAAGTCCTCATGTTTCCAACTCGTCTTTACTTATCGGGTTCAAAGATTTATCGGCTATGTTTTCATTAACGATTTAGATCTTCTTGTATATTAACATTGAATGAGATTTAGCTAGCGTTTTTCCTTCTTCTTATAGCAGGTTTTTACAGAGTTTGAATGGTTCGAAATATATCTTTACCATATTTTTCGTGATCAGTTGGGCACGCACTTGCTTCCTACGCGCTGCGATTTCGCTCAGTATGGTGTATCAATTGGTAACTCAATGTCTAGTTGAAATGAACCGAACCATTTTATTTTTCGGTTTTTGGTTCGGTTCAGCATTTTTATAAACACACTGGTTCGGTTTACGGTTCGGTTCATGAGCGCAAAAAGCGGTTCGGTTCGGTTAAAAACCGGTTCGGTTCAGAATCGGTTTGCATCCCTGCTTAAAATACTCAATTTACAATACACCTTAACTAGCTGGCTTATCTCTAGTTTGCTTATTTTCTACCGCTTATAACCAAAGACTTAATCTACTCGTTCCCTCCTTTTTGCTTCTTCAGACACCGATCGTGGTGCCAGGATTTGCTCGGGCACGTTTGCTGGTACGCAAACTCGCCGGCTCTCGTTGGCAACCCCACAGCTACTGTCTTGAAGTTCTCCTGGCAGGAGGCTCAGCTTACACACTTTCTTGCTGGCCCTACGAATTCGTCTGGCCCACTGGTTGGTACGCTCAGTTCCACCGACCCTCGTTTTATCGCACAGCTCGATGGTCTAAAAATAGGCTTTTGTAGCACTCACGCTGCCATTTTCCTGCGACAATCCTTGGATTTCCGTTTGGTGATTCCCCTCGACGTTCCTCTGCTCCACTCACTCGCGTTGGTATTCGCACTCGCTTGAAATCGCGCACTGAGACTTGGGACTCGCTTGAAAATTACCGCACTAGGACTTATATTCGACTGTCCCGCACCTCGAGCGGCAAGCCCTTTTACAGCCACAGGCCGCCTCGGCTGCGCATTTGTTTGCCCTTAGTCGCCAAGTCCCGTTGTTGGCATGCGCCGCCAGATCAGTGGAATTTTCCACTGTTCTTCGGTT
Source organism: Lordiphosa stackelbergi (assembly GCA_018904235.1). NCBI lineage: Eukaryota > Metazoa > Arthropoda > Insecta > Diptera > Drosophilidae > Lordiphosa > Lordiphosa stackelbergi. Next base: position 30,361 of record JAEIFU010002638.1, read on the forward strand.
TGCCTTCGCGAGTGCGAGTGTGAGCACTCGTCGTACTCCAGTTCTCTCATTTTCTCCATAACTCCGGCGGTTCTTTTCGCAGCGCTCCGCTGCGCTCCAACGGTACTCCGTTTTCCTCCTCTGCGCTTTGCCCCCTTGCAACCAATACTTCATCTCGTCTTAAGTATAAATATAAATCGAAATATAGTAGATATAAATCTAAATATAAATTTAACTATAAATACAACTACTATAACAAATAAGAAGTATAAAGTAGTATTTGCAAATCACTCGGAAAATCCGTCGGTGTCCCAGAACTTCAAGAGATTTTATTTTCTTATTTGAAAATCTAGTTAGAACAGAAACTGTTCCAATTAAAGTTCCGTCGCTAAAAACAGGGCTGCATCTCTCGCAAAAAAAATTCCCTAATTTTAGATATGGATTAATTTGATGTTCAACTGAAATTTTTTTATTGTGATAAATGTTTTATGATGCTTTTTTCAATTATAGTTAAAATTTAATTCATATTCTTCATAAATTAAATTAAAAATTTAAATATTTGTTGGCGCCAAACATGTGTAATAACTTGCCAGCCCTTTATGCGCTGGCGCCAACCATGTGGAGCCACAATCGCTAAACGGCGCCACTGATGTGGTTGGTTTAGATTAACATATAAGACTTTGGTTGTTTTTCCTCATAATTATTGAAACGCAAATTTCAATGTTTAAACTAATTAAATATTTGATTAATTTTATGCAATCTATCCAGAAAAATAATTTTGCTTACAGTTCCAAAATTAGTTTTGCTTGTGAAAATTGTTTGGGTGCTGAACTTTGCTAAATCTCCTAACAAAACACGAGAGATTTGAAACCAACCGAAAGAGATTTCTGTGGCACCGAGAATTGGTTTTGTGTTGGAAGAGATTTCTGTGACACCTCCGATTAAATCAAGTGAGAAAGTCGGTCAAGCCCGACTATATTTATACTCTGTACCTAGAGTAAGACCTAAATGAAGTGCTGCTGCTGCGCTCATCTCTAAGTTTCTCTAAGTTTATTCCTGAACCCCGGTTCGAAACCGAACCTAGGTTCAGCGACCTTCTGAACCTGTTCCGTGAACCCGAACCCAAAAAGTTTTGTGGGTTCGAACCCCGTAGTGAACCCCTGCCGATTTTTAGGAGGTTTGCAGCCCTGGTTTCCATTGGAACATATCCTCTCCGATAGCCAAGCAGCGCTTAAAGCGCTCAGCAGTAATAAGTTCACCTCTAAGCTAGTCTTATGCTACATTTACACTACACTGAGTTTGCTATCGATTTCGTCATCAACGCAATAACTCAGAATAGGTGTTTATACTGGCACAAAGTTGAGTCATTGCGTTAAGAGTCAAGGAAACAGCTGAGTTTTGTTTTGGTTGTGCGGATGGCAAGAAATTTAATAAATCAAAATGAAAATGATGAACATGTCAGGGATGTCTGAAGCAAAATTTGATTTTTTGTAAAGTAAGCAACTACGCCTTTGAAGCTATTGGACAATTGTAAGAAGACGGTTAATTGCTCCCAAGAACATTTCACTACACTTTGAGCAGGCGCTGCCCCCAACAGAAGGTGGATAATCCCGAGGCCTTGCCCACTTAAAGCTAAAGCCACTTCAGTCGCAGGCGCAGCCACTAAGCGAGCCAGTGGATTATCCTGAGGCCTGGGAGTTAAATCGATTTCCACCACAACCAGTTGATATAACCCAATTGCCGAAGAGCACTTGCAGCTAGAGCCACCTCAGCCGCAGATAACGCTACCAAAACCATTAGCTAACACCGAGGCTGGGGAACATTTGGAGCTGCTTGTGGATGAGGGGGAAAACCACCAGATGGAAGACCAAAACCTTTCCATATTGATTTAAGAATTTAATGTAGAACGGACAGCTTCAAAAGCTCCCAAGTCGCTCATACTATCACTACGCAAAAGGGCATAGTCGTTCACACGGCATCACCAAGATGATTGGTATCTATACACGCACGCAGCTATTTGATCTATATATAAGTGGGAGCTTTTTCTTGTTCCCCGACATCCATCTCTGTGTTTCGTCCCACAACTCCAGGAGTCAGGTGACAACATAAATCTCTTCTCAGATGTATTTTGAGCCATTATAAAAGAATTTGGCAGCAGCAAAAGTCTCACAACTGTTTTGTTTTATTTTTGTTGTACTAGTGCTGATAGTTGAAGAGGATAGCCAAAAATGGCCAATACTATCAAGTATTTATCGAGTATTACGGCTAAACGCAACTGCATCCAAACGAAACTCAACTTTTTGTCACCACTAGGCCCCTATACCATTTGCATGGTACCATGGTACCATACCATTTGCATGGTACCATGGTACCATACCATTTGCATGGGCTTGTTGCCCTTAACGCAATAACTCAAAACGCAGTCCTAGTATAAAGAGCCTATTAGAGACAAAGAACAAACTGGACCAACTGGGCAGCAGGAACAACCTGACTCTAAGATGGCTACCGGGACACAACAACATCCCCGGAAACGAATTAGCCGGTGAACCGGCACGCAAGGGTGCAGCCACCGCAATGCCCTAGCCAGGCGCAGACTCAGCAGATGTGGGAACCACATTCAACACCCAAGCAATATCAGTAACTTAGAACCCACAAAAATCCTGGCTTTTGTACAGGAAATAGCGCTGCTAGAAGAGCTGTAAACTCAGTAGGGGGGTACAACAGACCAAAATTGGTCGCGGTGCACCACTTCCCCAACAACAAATAATGGTCATCCTGCTCTTCAGATCTTTGTAGACTGGTCAACCTCTGTAATTTGCAGTGTGTTTGCCTCCACAGTTACTGCAATTTTTAGCAGACTTGTCCTCCTTGCTGGCAGGACATGTGGCAGTGTTGTGCAGCTCTCCGCATGCTACGCAAACAGGTCGCAGAGCGCAGTAGGCTTTAGTGTGCCCAAATTCTTGGCAATTGGGACATTGCACTGGACTTGTACGTTTGTGTGGCTAATCTATAGTTATTCTGCGGTGCAATAAAATCTGTAAGTTGTATATTGGGTGCACAGCATTTTTTGTCTTCTGGACTTAGCTCAACTTTGAATAGTGGCTGGGTTATTTTGTCTCTGTTCATAAGGCTTATTACGGATTTAACTTTAAGTCCCTTTTCTTCTAAGGCATTACCGACTTCCATTGATAGTACAATTGATTCAATGCCTTTGATTGTCACTTGTAGGCCTTTGCAGCATTTTAGTTGGTAGGTGTAATAGTTTTTGATTTCAGTTCTTAAGTAGTTTTCGACAATGCGATAGATTTCCTCGATGTTAACTTGGAGCTTCGTTTCGCGTATGTTGCCTTTGCTGACTGATGAACATAAAAGTTGTTGTTGACTATTAGTGGGATGAGCTTTGTAACTAGGGGCGCGCAGTTGTTATCTTTTATGTAGAATGGTGGAGGCCTTGGTTTTGCGGCAGTTGGAGCCGATTCATCGCACTCAGCATCAAGCTGTTTGCCAAGAATTTGGAACCTGTTTCCAGTGAGGGGATCTTTGTCCACAGGTAAATCGCTTGTTTTTGTTAATTTTTGGAGTATTGCCGGTTTTATTGTTTTGTGGGCTTAGTTTTCGTTTGTTTATTTGTACATACCGATCGATGCCAGTCTGCATATTTTTATACGTTGTCATTTAATTGAATAAAGTTTAATTAAAAATCAACAAGTTTGATATTTTTGGACCACATAAGCACGATTGCCTATGAAAGTCTATTAGCGTTTTTGTCGCGGGTCGAAGGTTTTTATTTAACACTTTTATAACGTTTATAAACGGAGCCCGAGAAAAACACGTCTGACCTCGTCGGCGGTTCGCGATGACATTTGGAAGGAATATCTGTATCTTTGGGCAAACACAGGTGCTTAATTTTTTTGAATTGACGGTCGCCGAAACTTAAAGAGGGAGACCTGCATAGTTGTAATTACTTGAATACAATTTCAAAATCACTGCATTTGTCAACTAGCTGTTTAAGCCCCATACGGAGTACGACGAAAAATTCGTTTTGATACAGTATTTCACATAAATAGAAACACTTTCTAACAGCACATGAGCATCAAAGCAAAGCCAAGGTGTTCCTAATTATATGAAATACTGTATCAAAACGAATTTTTTGTCGTACTCCGTATGGGGCTTTAAGCGTTGAAATACTAATTAGTAACAATAGTTGGCTCTCTTGCTTCTCGTCAAGTATGTCATTTATTTGAAACCAGTTGTCTACGATAGACTTAAACATTGTGAAATTTGAGTTCCAGCATGTCGGACATTAGTTTTTTAAAGGAGTTTGTAATTGGTGCTGCAAGTTGGCTTTTTTAAATTATTTTGTAATTTTTTTGCACGCCTTAGCAAGTGCTGTCAGCTCCGAGGTTTCCTTATTAGAGTGCTGCAAGACGTTTGCAAACAAATGGCTGCTGCAGTTTAATCGAATGTTGTTCTCCAAGGTTTTTACAAAATTAGAGCCTCTGTCTGTTACAAATTTTATTTCTTCCATATTGCAAGTTCCGAACTCACTAAATAAAGTGTTTAATTTGCTCAAAATGTTTGCACCAGTAGAGCGCAGGAAATCCATTGATTTCAAACCCAAAATTATGTCGAATAGTTTCGTATCTTTTTGGTAGTGAAAAGTCACTCCCAAAAAGTTTTTGTGTACATAATTGTCTACCCATAAATTTATTGTTGCAGATGCTCCTCCATTATGCACAACAGCAGCTATTTCATCCATAATCCGCTTCTTTTTCTCATCTGCTATCTTCCGCGTTGTACGTGAAAGCGTTGTTGCATCAGGAAGCAGGTCCTTAACGTCAACATTTTCTCCATACTTTAATCCAATTTGTATGAGAAACTTAGCGAGCTTTACAAAGGTGCCCTTTTTGTCTTCCGTCGTAACAGTTATCAAACACTTTGACTGCTTAAGTGACTGACAGCTGTTATGTGCTAAAAATAAAAAAACAGATAAAAATAATTAACCATGCATGTTTTGAATGTTGTTGTTGCTTGTATATGGGATCGCGCCGATACACAAAGACTGGATCGATAAACAAAGAACGAGCCAGGGCTGCGGGTTAGAGGCAGTGGTTCCGGAGTTGATTAGTTTAAAGTCAAGTTTTAAACTGTTCCCAACTTGTGGATGAATGGTGGCCTAGGAAGAAAAAAAGAAAGGTCTTTAATTGAAAGTCATTGCCTGTGGACCACAAAAATTTTTCAAGATGTCTAAATTAAATTTTTTTTTGAAAGTGATAATTAGCGGCATCACTCGGTAGGGCCCAAGAAATTGGAGAATATTGAATTTGGAGAAGATATAAAGTGAATTCCAATGATAGGTCTTATTTCGACGAAATCATCCCCGAGTACGTAAGAGGCTTAAGAAGAAGAGGAGTGGCCACCAGAGGACCCAATTTTCGCCCGGAGCAAATTGGCCACCCACCTCTGGGTGGCCCCAGGTTTTTATACCACCATCTCAAAATAAATAGTCAACTGGCAGACCTTAGTTTTAAGTAGAAATTTATTTATTTATTTATGTGTTATCCGACCCTAAAAGATATAATCTGACAGCACACCAGCGAGCGATATAGCCATGCCGTCTGTCCGTCTGTCTGTCCGTCTGTCGTCCGTCCGTAGAACAAGATCCAGAGATGGTAAGAGATAGAGGTTGACATGTATGGGACAATGTTTTACATTGGGCGATCAGTTTATTTTAATTTTTGCCACGCCCCCTCCCGCCCCCACTTTTGAAAAACGTCATATCTCCACAGTTTTGTAGATAGATGATTTGTACCTTCTAGAGATAGTTAGCCATTAGGAATATGTATCGATTTGCCAGAGAAATGATAAAGATCGGACGAGCGGTTCTCAAGTTATGAGCAATAAGGATCTAAATCACCGGCCCCCCCGCCACCCACCACCCACCCTTTCACAACCAACGCCGCACAATCTTAGAGAGAGAGAGAGAGAGAGGAGAGAGAGAGAGAGAGAGAGAGAGAGGGAGAGAGAGAGAGAGAGAGAGAGAGGGAGAGAGAAAGAGAGAGAGAGAGAGAGGGGTACGAGTATATTATAGTCGGGCTTGACGATTTCTCACTGTTTATATATATATACTTATGTTAGTTGTCTTGTACTCGTCCCTGTGGTACCCAGGTTAGGTGAAAGAATTTTCGAAATGTGTCAGAAGATTGAGCGAGTGGCCAAATATATGTATTGAGCATTGAAAAAAGAAAAATGATTGTGTAAACCAGGCATGCCCAAATCAGCATAAGGCGGAGCTCACACCAATACTCATAAATAAAAACACCAATACCAAGAAAAGAACTGCAAACTCGAAGACAAGACACCAACAAAATCACAACGAATGCAAAAACAAAATCCATACTACCAATCATCTAACAAAAATCATCAATAAAAAAAAAGTGTTAGTCTGCTGGTGAACGAGTTTGATAGAATTTTTAGGCAACAAAGTTATCGATATATTTTTGTTGGCGGAAGGTTCGAATTTTGACAACAAACAGCTTAATATAATTAAGAACTGACTACTAAAATTTTGGATTTTTCATATAGTCGGCGTTTATAATTTTTTGTGACTCTGTAATTGCATTCTTTCTTTTGTCAGTTATTAGCTGTCACTATTAGCTTGCTTTAGAAAAAAAGTGCGCGTAATTTTGTTTACATTTGTTTGATTGGCGCCCTTTTTAATATGGAGTCCACAAAAGAGCATTTTCGTCATATTTTACTTTATTATTTCCGTAAAGGAAAAAGCGCAGAGAGAGTTGCTAAAAAGTTACGTGATGTGTATGGTGATAAAGCCTTAAAAGAAAGACAGTGTCAAAATTGGTTTCGCAAATTCCGTTCTGGAGATTTTTTCACTTAAAGATGAGCCACGTTCAGGTCGGCCAAATGAAGTTGATGATGACCAAATCAAAGCATTAATCGAATTGGATCGTCATGTAACTGAGCGTGAGATAGGAGAGAAGTTAAATATACCAAAATCAACCGTTCATTATCACATACAAAGTCTTGGACTGGTGAAAAACCTTGATATTTGGGTACCACATGAATTGAAAGAAATTCATTTAACAAACCGAATCAACGTTTGTGATATGCATCTTAAACGCAATGAATTCGATCCATTTTTAAAGCGAATCATAACTGGAGATGAAAATGGATTGTTTACAATAACGTTAATCGAAAACGATCATGGTCCAAGCATGGTGAACCAGCTCAAACCACTTCAAAGGCTGATATCCACCAAAAGAAGGTTATGCTGTCTGTTTGGTGGGATTGGAAGGGTGTGGTATATTTTGAGCTGCTTCCAAGGAACCAAACGATTAATTCGGATGTTTACTGTCAACAACTGGACAAATTGAATGCAGCCATCAACGAGAAACGGCCAGAATTGATCAATCGTAAAGGTGTCATTTTCCATCATGACAACGCCAGACCACACACATCTTTGATGACCCGGCAAAAACTGGGACAGCTTGGCTGGAAAGTTTTGATGCATCCACCATATAGCCCTGACCTTGCACCATCAGACTACCATTTATTTCGATCTTTGCAGAACTCCTTAAATGGTAAAACTTTCGGCAATGATGAGGCTATAAAATCGCACTTGGTTCAGTTTTTTGCAGATAAAGGCCAGAAGTTCTATGAGCGTGGAATACAAAAATTGCCGGGGAGATGGCAAAAGGTTATCGAACAAAATGGAAATTATATATTTGATTAAAGTTCATTCTAAGTTTGATTAAAAATCTTTTTTTTTTTTTTTGAAAAATCCGCAATTACTTTTTGGGCAACCCAATATTTATGACCGTCGTCACTAGCACCAACTGCTCCTGGAATTCCCCTTGAATTTGCCTTATGACTTTGTTATCCATTTAATGTTTGTTGTAACCGGGCCCCGGCGAGAAGTGCACATAAAATCGAATATCCATGGCCAAAATTCTTTTCCTTTGTCGAAACATACATTAACCATTAAGCAGGACTCTCATCCCAAAGAAGGGTCTAAAAATGATAATTTAAAAAAGTGGCAATGGGCTAAGAGCAGAGATGGCGAATAAGGACAATTCGTTCCCGCCCCGACCACGGCTGTCCCGTCCCGATCCCGACCAACAAATTTTAATTCAATATCGTGGCACCTGATCCCCTACATCTCTCGGGTTCTCTGGAATCCCGTCGCGAGCCCATATCTAGCTATGAGTCCTTAACGATGCACCGGACATAATGAAATAACTTTTTAATTTTGTTCATTCTATATTTTGGTATTGTCCCAACTAGTAGTGTGACCAAAAGATTTGAGTTTACTTCTACTAAGAGCTGGACAATGGCAAAAAAGATGAAGTAATGTCTCCTCCTGTTCTTCAAAAGAAATCGCTGTCAGCGACGCCCAAGTCCGCTGCATGCCTGCTAATAAGGCAGTGACCCGTTATGGCCCAGACTAGAAGTAAGATGTTTTCCGCTCCAGGTTAAACGAGACCACGTGACCCTAGCTACAGCGCAAGCCGAAGGTTATTCCATCGTTCCGTAACCAGGCGCCGTTTTGCATTCCTTGTGATTATCTTGCATGAGGATAAGGGCATCCTATCCAGCTCTTCTCTGGGGGGCTGAATGGTAGTGCCTTGACAAACCGTGATGAGGTGTCCATGTTCTCCTTTTTTGAGTGGCGGCTTTTCAAGATTCCTCTCTCCTCCGCAATAACCAGTAGAGCCTTCAGAGCCTTGCACGAATTTCCGTGAACTACTGGCGAAACTAACGTCCTCGCCATTTCATTTATTAAAAACAAAGAGGTTTCCACATTCATTTTGCATTTGCTACTTTAAATTGCTTGTTTGTTTACTTCTGACATCTGTGTGCTATCGATAACAAATCATAAGCAAAATTTAACAAAACTATTTCTTTGTTAGATTTACATCTAACACAATCACGAAAAATAGCAATCATGATTGCACTTCTTGCCCGTTCACCAGCACAATCTAACAAAAATAGTCGATTTTTGTCATCGATTTACTGCTGCTGAACACGCTCATAGAAATTGTTGTTGGTCAGTTGGATTTTGCGAGCAAAGTCCAATACAAAGAAGGGAAGAATAACTGTTTGTTGTTGTACGCAGTGATATGCCAGTAATTGTTTGTATTGTGTTGTGTTACTATACTTGTGTTGTAGTATGTATACGATCATTGCTTTGCTATCTCCGGAGCAATTACAAAAACAAAGCGTGCCCAAAGAGCATAGGGCTGGGCATGGCTGGTGTAAACCAAGTAATGATGGGGGATAAGCAGCGTATAACGGAAAGGTGTAGGTTCGGGAGTTGGCCAAGAAATTAAGAGGGCCAACTTAATGGTAGGGAGGGCAGAACACACGCAAACATCAACATCTGCTTGCACCTAAATCCACTAAACAGAGATGAGGAAATCGATTCCAGAAAATATAAAACAAAATTTTTTGTTATCCGATTGTCCATGTGTCGGGATCGTGCTCACCCCTGAGCCAGCCGATAGCTAGCCGGCAACCGATATATGGACACACGAGAAAAAGTCGGTCAATAACACAGCATTTAAGTTGGCTCAAGTTCGACAATTGTTTTGGATAGTATTTCAAAACTTGTTTACAGGACGTGCAGTATAAATATCCTTCCAACATATTTCCACAATCCTTAACAATTTCATATAATCCATCCATATTACGCTTCTCTCCATGTGCACACTGGGGCGCTAGAGTAATTCCGCGCCAAAAGTGATTTTTTCTTAGATATTGAAGAAAGTTTAAATGCAACTTGAAAGATGATTTAATTTTTGCGAAATAATCAAAAAAGAAAATATATGTTCGCAATCGTTTTTTATCAATATTGAAACTTTTTGCGTGATGGTGTGGCGATTGGAAGTATAAGTTTTGACTATTCTAAGTTCATTAGTATAAATAAAATTTTCATAAAAATTTTATATTCATATTCTGTACCCATTAAAAAATGGGTAAAAGGGGATAATGAAGTTGTGCAAATGTATGTAACAGGGAGAAGGAAACATCTCCGACCCTATAAAGTATATATATTCTTGATCAGCATCAATAGCCGAGTCGATTTAGCAATGTCCGTCTGTCCGTCCGTCCGTCTGTCCGTCTGTATGAACGCATCGATCTCCGAGATGGTAAGAGATAGAGGTTTGACA